>JAJIBD010022750.1:0-10475 GCA_021461705.1 Cryptotis parvus
TTTCTTTTATTTTTTTTTTTTTTTTTTTTTAATTTTTTTTATTTTTACAATTACAAAGATATACAATTAAAAAGTTCATATTTGGGTTTTGGTCATACAGTGTTCCAGCACCCATCCCGCCACCAGTGCCCATCTCCCACCACCAACGTCCCCGGTTCCCTCCCCCCCCCCAGCCCTCCTCCATGGCAGGTTCTTTATTTCTTTCCCTTTCTCTCTCTTTCTCTTTTCCTTCCCCCCAGACTATGGATTACAGAACATACATTAAAGGGTTGTCATGTGTATCTTTTGCCTCTATTTAATGCTCAGTTCTAGGTTGGCATTAGTACCCTCGACAATTGTTAGCACACTGTTCCATTTTCTGTCTTACCTAGCCTCTGACTCCCACACGTTTGTGATAATTTCCACCTTTGACAAGACCTCCTGATATATGTTTCACTTGACCTTGGATATTGGTATCATAATATGTACCTATATATTTATGTTATGCAGATAAATGCAGTCATTCTGTATCTGTCTCTCTCCTTCTGGCTAATTTCGCTCAACATAATCTTCTCCATGTCCATCCATTTATAGGCAAATTTTATAACTTCATTTTTCCTAACAGCTGCATAGTATTCCATTGTGTAGATGTACCAAAGCTTTTTTATCCAGTCATCGATTTTCGGGCACTCTGGTTGCTTCCAGATTCTGGCTATTGTGAATAATGCTGCTATGAACATAAAAGTAGGGATGGTGTTTCCGCTAGCGTATTTTTGGCTTCCCAGAGTAGATTCCCAGGAGTGGTATGGCTGGGTCAAATGGGAGTTCAATTTCTAGTCTTTGGAGGAATGTCCATATTGTTTTCCAGAAAGGCTGTACCAGCCGGCATTCCCACCAACAATGGATGAGTGTCCCCCTTTTCCCCACATCCACGCCAGCACTTGTTGTTCTTGCTCTTTTGAATATGTGCCAGTCTCTGTGGTGTAAAGTGGTATCTCATTGTTGTTTTGATTTGCATCTCTCTGATGATTAGTGATGATGAGCAATTTTTTCATATGTTTTTTGGCCATTCGAATTTCTTCCTTGCTGAAGTTTCTGTTCATTTCTTCTCCCCATTTTTTGATGGGGTTGTTTGTTTTCTTCTTGTAAAGTTCTACCAGTGCCTGATATATCCTGGATATTAACCCCTTATCAGATGGGTATTGGGTGAATATTCTTCCCCATTCTGTGGACTGCTTTTGTATCTTAGTCACTGTTTCTTTTGAGGTGCAGAAGCTTTTTAGTTTCATGTAGTCCCATATGTTTATCTTTTCTTCTAGTTGCTTTGTTAGTGATGTTTCACCTTTGAAGATGCCTTTAGCCTCCAATGTCATGGAGGGTTTTTCCTATATTTTCTTCAATGTACTTTATGGATTCAAGTCTGATATTGAGATCTTTAATCCATTTTGATCTGATTTTTGTGCATGGTGTTAGACACAGGTCCAAATTCATTTTTTTTACATGTCGCTGCCCAGTTTTCCCAACACCACTTGTTGAAGAGGCTTTTCCTTACTCCATTTTAGACTCGTTGCACCCTTTATCAAAGATTAAATGATCATGTGTTTGAGGTTGGGTGTCAGGATACTCAATTCTATTCCATAGGTCCACAGGTCTGTTTTTATTCCAATACCATGCTGTTTTAATTACTACTGCCTTGTAGTACAGTTTGAAGTTGGGAAAGGTGATGCCTCCCATCTTCTTTTTCCTGAGGATTGCTTTAGCTATCCTTGGGGGGTTTATTGTTCCATACAAATTTCAGGAGTGTTTGGTCAATTTCTTTGAAGAATGTCATGGGTATCCTCATAGGGACTGCATTGAATCTGTAACAGAGCTCTAGGGAGTATTACCATTTTGACAATGTTGATTCTCCCCATCCATGAGCAGGGAATATGTTTCCATTTCCTTGTGTCCTCTTTTATCCCTTGGAGCAGTGTCTTGTAGTTTTCTTTGTACAGGTCCTTTACACACTTGGGTAAGTTGATTCCTAGGTATTTGATTTTCCTGTGGCACAATTGAGAATGGAATTGTTTCCTTAATATCCCTTTCTTCTCTTTCGTTATTTGTATATAGGAAAGCCACCGACTTTTGGGTGTTGATTTTGTATCCTGCCACTCTACTATATGCGCTCTATTGTTTCTAGGAGTTTTTTTGGTAGAGAGTTTAGGGTTCTCTAGGTATAATATCATGTCATCTGCAAATAATGATAGCTTGACTTCTTCCTTGCCTATCTGGATGCCCTTTGATGTCCTTTTTCTTCTCTGATTGCTATGGCAAGTACTTCCAGTACTATATTGAATAAAAGAGGTGAGAGTGGGCAACCTTGTCTTGTCCCCTGATCTCAGGGGGGAAGGCTTTCAACTTTTCCCCCATTGAGAATGATGCTCGCTGTGGGCTTTTGGTAGATGGCTGTAACTATCTTGAGGAAAGTCCCTTCAATTCCCATTTTCTGGAGGGTTTTAATCATGAAAGGGTGCTGGATCTTGTCAAATGCTTTCTCTGCGTCTATTGATAGGATCATATGGTTTTTTTTTTTTCTCTTATTGATATGATGTATTATGTTGATTGACTTGCGAATGTTGAACCATCCTTGCATACCCGGGATGAATCCTACTTGGTCATGATGTATAATCTTCTTGATGAGTCTTTGGATTCTGTTTGCTAGTATTTTGTTGAAGATCTTAGCATCCGTGTTCATCAGGGATATTGGTCTGTAGTTTTTCTTTCTTTGTGTTGTCTCTCCCTGCTTTGGGTATCAGGGTGATATGTGCCTCCGTAGAAGCTGTTTGGGAGTGTTTCTGTTTCTTCTATTTCCTGGAAGAGCTTGAAAAGGACTGGCAGTAGGTCCCTCCCTTAAAGGTTTGGTAGAGTTCACTAGGGAATCCGTCCTGACCTGGGCTTTTGTGTTTGGGCAGACCCTTTAATTACTGTTTCTATTTCCTCAATGGTGATAGGCTTATTCAGGTATTGGAGGTCTTCTTGTTTCAGCCGTGGGAGGTTATAGGGACTTCAGGAATTGATCCATTTCTTCTAGATTCTCATGTTTCACGGCATACAGGCTCTCAAAGTAATCTCTGATGATCTTTTGGATTTCTGTGGTTTCTGTTGTGATGTCACCCTTTTTATTTCTGATTCTGTTTATTTGGGTTCTCTCCTTTCCCTGTCCTTACAAGTCTTGCCAATGGTTTGTCAATCTTGTTTATTTTTTTCAAAAAACCAGCTCTTGGTTTCATTAATCTTTTGGATTTTTTTTTGGTTTCCAACTCATTGATTTCCTCTCTAAGTTTTATTATTTCCTTTTTTCTGCCTGGGTTGGGCTCCTTTTGTTGGTCTTTTTCTAATGTCTTCAGCTGTGTAGTCAGGTTATTTATGTGGGCCCCTTTCTTGTTTCCTGATGAATGCTTGCAGAGCTATAAACTTCCCTCTTAACACGGCTTTTGCCGTGTCCCACAAGTTCTTATAGTTGGTGTCTTCATTTTCATTTGTTTCCAGAAATCTTTGGATTTCCTGTTTGATTTCTTCTATGACCCATTTGTTGTTCAGGAGTGAGCTGTTCAGTTTCCAGGTGTTTGGTTTGACTCCCCTGTTTCTGTGTAAGGTTAACTTCCATTTTCAGTGCATCATGGTCTGAAAAGATAGCTGACACAATTTCTATCTTTTTTATTTTATTGAGGTATGCTTTTGTGGCTCAGCATGTGGTCTATCTTGGAGAATGTTCCATGTGCACTAGAGAAAAATGTGTATTCAGCTTTTTTTGGCATGAAAAGCCCTGTATATATCCACTAGCCTCTCTTTCTTCCATTTCTTCCTTCAGGGCCAATATTTCCTTGGTGAGTTTCAGTCTTGTTGATCTATCCATCGTTGATAGAGCAGTGTTGAAGTTCTCCAACTATTATTGTGCTACTGATCAATGTCTTCTTTGAGGTCTCTTAGCAGTTGTTTTATGTATTTTGCTGGCCCCTCGCTGGGTGCATATATGTTTAGTAGTGTAATTTCTTCCTGGTGTACATACCCCTTAAGTAATAAGAAAATGGCCTTTTTTGTCCCTTCTAACCTTTTTCAGCCTGAAGTCTATATTATCTGATACTAATATGGCCACACCAGCCTTTTTGGAGGAGTTGTTTGCATGGAGAATGGTCTTCCAACCTTTGACTTTGAGTCTGTGTTTGTTCTGATTATTCAGATGTGTTTCTTGTAGACAGCAGAATGTTGGGTTCAATTTTTTAATCCATTTTGTTACTCTGTGTCTCTTAATTGGTGCATTTAGACCATTGACATTGAGAGAGATTATTGTCATCGGATTTTGTGTCATCTTTCTGTTTGTGCTTGTTGTGCTTATGGGTTTGGTCGTATTACAGTGACCCTTCAGTCCTTCTTTTAAAGTTGGTTTTGAGTCCATGAAGTTCCTGAGTTGTTGCTTATCCATGAAGTTGTGTATCTTTCCTTCATATCTGAATGTGAGTCTGGCCGGGTAAAGAATTCTTGGTGAGGCCTGCAGTTCATTGAGCCTTTCTACAATATCCCACCATTGTTTTCGGGCTCGGAGTGTTTCATCAGAGAAGTCTGCTGTAAATCTTAGAGATGTTCCTTTGTATGTGATTTCCTTCTTTGATCTTGCTGCTTTCAGTATTCTATCTCTATCTATAGTTTTTGTCATTTTAATTAAGATGTGTCTTGGAGTATTCTTGTTGGGGTTTCTTTTAGCAGGTATCCTACGGGCCTCCTGGATCTTGAGGCAAGCATTCTTTAGTTCCGGGAACTTCTCAGCAATGATGGGCTTTGACAGTTTTCTTCATCAGGGTTTTCTTCTCTGCCCTCTGGGACCCCAATGATCCGTATGTTGTTTTCTGGCTTCATCCCGATTATCTCTTGTTGTCTGTCTGGTAATTGTGAGTCTTTTTTCTATCTTCTGGTGTTGTAGAGAATCTTTGGAACCCCGCCTTCGAGATCACTAATTCTTTCTTCAGTAGCTATTCTGCTATGATGGCCTTCCACTGTGTTTTTCATTTCATTTACCTCATTTTTAATATATGTCATTTCCATTTGCATCTTCCTCACTTCTTCTATCATGTCCTCTTGTATTTTATTGATTTTGCATTCCATTGCTTTTTGAATTCCTTATGACTCCTTAACATTTCTTTCCGAAATTCCTTATCAGAGAGGTTATACAACTCATTGGTATTGCTTGGCTCATCTGGACTAGTGACTTCACTCACAGAGCTGATGGAACTTTTGCGCTGCCTTACCATTATGACTATTGTAGGTTGAAAATGTGGGGTCTTGGGTGACTAGATAGTACAGTTAGTAGGTGTCTGGTCTTCGTTTGAAGAGATTGGGTGGGTAGCAAGGATTGGGAAACCAAGGTACACTGGTACCTCATGCAAGATAGGTAGTAAGAGGGGTTGGGATGATCCTGGAAGTGCAGGGGCCCAAGGGTCCACGGAGAAACCAAGGCACTTTGCCTTGGTTCCCGATGGAGAGTTTCTGCCTTCCCCTCAGTTTGGGTTCGCGGAGAACAGCAGCCCTGAGATTTTTATCAGGCCCCCTCTTTGTTTTGGCCTTAGTGCTGTCGTATTAAGGACTCTTCGTGGTTCTAGGAAGATAGATGCATTTTTTACCGGCTTCGGGCGGCTGAATAAAAAGAGTTTCCCGCCTTCCCGGGCAGTTTTGGTCCCCGGAGACGCAGGGTCAAGCACACACCTGGGAGATTTCCAGCTGGTCCTTAGGAGATTTCCAGCCAGCCCGAGCAGCAGGGCCCAGAGAGTCCAGAGGAAAACCAAGGCAGCCCTGCCTTGGTTCCCGAAGTGATGGGAGTTTCTGTCTTCCCTAGCAGTTTAGTTCGCGGAGAAGCAGAAGCCCTGAGATTTTTACTCAGGCCCTCTTTGCTTGGCCTTAGTGCTGTCAGATAAGGACTCTTTCAGGGTCAGGAAGATAGTATATTTTTTACTGGCTTTGGCATATTGATTATGTTGGGGCGTTGGCAGGTTGCCCTTTGTGTGAAGTAGATATACATATATATATATATATATATATATATGTTATATATATATAAAAAAAACATCTCTGAATGCAACAGCTATAAAAATGTAAGTAGAGCAAGTCAACATGAAGAATGACCTGAAATCTGATAAGTGTAGAGGTAAAAGAGTGGCAAGGGACTGCCTTCAAAAAACATCTAAACAATAGTCAAAAGAACAAAGAACCTCTGGAAGCAAGCACAATTCCTTCTTGACTCCACCGGTTCTCCCTACATTGACATATGCCTCAGAGACCTGGGCCCCACAAAAGCTGGATTAGAATAATACTTGTCGTGTCTCCCAAAGAGGAACCAAGAGCCATGCTTGAATATCACGCCTCACTCAAGTGAGAGGGAACCAGAGTTCCGACCTCCATCGCTATTCTAAAAAATCAAGGGATGCTATCTTATGCCAGAACATCGAAAATCAGGATGGGCTGGTCATATAATGCAATCCCCGGGATATCACTGTTGGACTAGAGCCCCTTACCCAGGATCCTGCGTAGATGCCAAAAGCTAACGCATGATGCCCACCTGGGTAAGATGGTCGGGGACTTCTTTATCAGGACTCTAAACAAATAGTTAGAAGCCCCAATATCCCGAAACAGACGAGATGCCCTTAAGCTTACTGGCACGTGATAGGGTCAAATGGAAACATTACTGGTGCCTGCTCGAGCAAATCGATGAATAACGGATACTTGATCGTTGATCAAGTGTTTGGAAAATGAAAACATACTAGTTAACAAGTCTAAGTTTTTACCAATTTCGGGCAGAAGAAAACAGCTTTATCTCTATAGTATTGCAGGTACAAGATTAAATGTTCCAAATTTCTTGATCACAATGGTTCCCACCTAGGCAATGCTTTTATGTACCTGACTTAAAATGAATTTGGGAGCCCTAGTTCATTTTTACTTGGTAATTCAATACTTATTTACTGAGAACGTAGATACACAACACCTCACTAAATAACCATTGAGAAAGATCTATAAACCAACTTACCACATCATAAAGGTATGGACTTCTATACTGCGCGGCTGCTTCTCTAAAAATAATTTGCAAAGGACTCTCAGTCCCTGGCTTGATATGTACACACAACAGTTAATCTCTTATCTTTTTATAAATTTTATTTATTTATTATTTTGCTTCTTGGGTCGCCACTCTTGTAAATTTTAGTTACATCTGGCTTGTACTCAGGAATTACTCCTGGTGGTGCTCAGGGCACCATATGGGGATGCTAGGAATGAACCCAGGTCATCTGTAAAGCAATGCCCTATCCGTGCTAACACTGTGGCCCCTATCTCTTATCTCTGTTGGCTGACATTCCAACTGTCATTTTAGTGTGCCCTTAGTAGTCCTGGAGCCTAATTCCCTCAAGTACATGCTGTGATAGCTTTTCATTTTCCATTGTCAACCGACAACTAATTTGCAAGCAAACCTTGAAAATAATAGAGAATTTTTATAAAAAAAGTTTCTCTCTTTCGGTGCCCATTCTTAATACCTCAAAGGTATGGCTCTGTTACATGGAGCTAGAAAGCATCCATTTTTCACTGCTGCCTCTATTTGGGCTTTGAGTTTTTACTTAGTTTTATTTTTACTTCCTTAGTTTTACTAAGGCCAGGGAGCTCAGAATGGTAGGATTGTGACACCGTCATTACTAGATAGTTTGAAGAAATTCGTGAGGGTTTCCTAGGTCTTTGGGACCAAGGACCTTGACAAACTATGTTAGTGCTATTTCTTGATTTTGAAAATATTGTTTCACTAGAATCATCTAAGTGACTATCTAAGAACCCCAAAGCTAGATAATCTAATGGAGTAAGACTTGGGAAATATACTTATTGCATTCCAGGCTACTTGAATGCTTTACACTGTCCTACAGGGCTAGAAAGATTTGGAACCAAATTAATGTTATTAGTTACTATTTTTATTTATAATCCACAGAGAAAAACACACTTAAGACCTATATTTAGTACAATGATACATGCAACCAAAGTAAAAGGGTCATAAAATTGGCCTTTTACTATAAACAATCGCCTCTGTTTTATTTTGGTTTGTTTCTTTTATGTATTATTTAAAAACTGCTGACTCATAGATTGATCCAAAAACTTAGTATGCAATTTGCCACCTCAAATACACTCTAAAAACATGACTCTCAGCCTTTACAAATATAGTAAAGCTCATAAATCTGTGGCTAAGACAGCTCAAACTTAGAGATGATTATATTAACCCTAGTTTTTCAGGTTTTGCATTCTGTAAATTGTGAAAATCTTTAAATCACTAAATAACCAATAAAGCTGTCATAATTTTGTCTTATTATGAGAGATATATCTCCTTAGATAATCATTCATGATATTCATGTGAATTATTTGGGGGTAAATATTCATGAAGGTCTCTCAGATTAAACAAACAACTACAAGTTCCACTTCTCAATACCTCCCTTTAAATTACGTGCACTATCCCTCTTTGTCTAAAACTGTAGCCGCTTTTCTTTACTAAAGAAATCAGGCCAAATCTTTCAAATCCTTCAGTACTAAGTGTCCTAAATTGTCGTTTTATGCAGATGTGCCTGTTGTCAGAGAGTTTGTTGCAGTGGTCATGTACTCTTCAAACCAAATCTCCCTACTAAAGGAGTAAATGTTGTCTCCTTAGGATCCTCATACAGAAGGGAGGACTTCATCCTTTATCATGGTGAGATGAACATTGTAAGGATGTCTAGGAACTCTGTGAACCAGTAATCTATATGGGGTGTCACCAATACTGTTTAAAGAGAATTACTTGTCCCTACAAGGCCAAAAGGCACCTCTGGTCCTTGTCTTTAGTTTCTGTAATTTGATCAGAAAGCTGAATTAAACAGGAGCTTATATTCTCTTCCTTCCAGCTCATACTGTCCATCTTTTGAAAAATTCTGTTAGTTCTTTAGACCACACAAGTGAAAGGGTACATGTAAATAACTCTTCTGCCCTCTGACTTCACTCTTTGATAGCTCCAAGGAAATAAGGTCAAGTTCACTGATGGCAGGAAAGGCTCCACTGGTGGCTTGAGCGATCCCACACGTTTACTGTAAATTCTTCCTAATTCATAATGAAACCAGTGACTTTAGAGTCCAACGACTTTTCCATGTGTTTGTATTTTTAGTTCTAAACACTGTCTTCAGTGTAACCCCAACATGTGTTTAAGAAAAACCCAGTGGTCTCATATTAAGATAATTATTTTAGCTCGTTTTGAAACATTACACTGTGTACCAAGCAAATCTTCCTTCTCAGAAACCGAGCACAGTTAGTTGAACAAAAAAATAGATCCCTAGTCAATCAAAATGAATGTAATAGTTGTAGATAAATACGTGATTTCATCGCTTGCAGGTGTGAGCTTCCAAAGGGAAGTAAGTGAGCTCACTGGAGTTGCAGATGCCTTCCATAATAAATGGATCAACCATACGCTTGTGCTAAGCAATCAATGATCTCACAGGCATGTTGCAATAGTAAACTGAAGAATACAAGAATATGGGGGAGAGAAAATGCTATCCATAGTGAGCTTCTATCAGAATAGGGTCTTACCAGACCTCCACTTAAATTAACCTTTATAAATATCACTGCTGTGCTTTATTAACTTATACACCCTGCCAAAATATTACATTCTTAGAAGAGCTGTATAAGTAGATTACATGGTTTCTAGTTCTTGGAATGTAGAAATCTTTATTTGTTTTGTTAAGAGACTTTTAAATGCTCTTAGGTTATGTGTCAAACAGGATGTCCAGGTAAAGGCTTCTGGACCCATTTAAACGTTTCTAGTTTGAATTAAAGTTCAGTTTCTGTAACTTGTGTCCAGTTCGACTCACTGGGCAACACCTGACAAAACTGTGATGCTGGTAATGCTAAGTTTGATGGTTCAGTGGTGTAAATTTTAATGGCAGGACTGAGGAAACTAAGATAGATTAAAAACATAATTGGGTCCGCTAACAGTTTTAGCAGTCTGCACATATGGATCCCATGAGGACTCTTTGAAGGATGTTACAATTTAGCTCCTAAGTTTGCTAGGCTTAGCTGGGGCAGAAGGTGACCTAAACAATTGTCTTTTCAATACATTTTTCCAAGCTGTCTTTTTTATTCTGGAAATTATGTTTACTGATTATATACATCACATTTAGATTTCTACTTTTGACTAGTTCAGTACATGAGAGATTCTTTAGAATGTAAAATACCCTCAAATGAAAGCTACGAGATTGTTGACCAGAGAGACATTCCCTAATGTGGTTTCTCTGTGATAGTGGTGACCTTCAGAGATGGATTTTTAAGGAGTATTGGGTGCTGTTGCTCAAGAAGGAGTGGTCTTAAAGAGTTCAGAATGCTTTTGCATGGTAACTTAAGATCAACTGTCAGGAATGTGAATGAAATCCTTTACAATAAAGCAAAGCTAATTATACTTTTAGAAAGACTTTCGGGATAAAGTT
>JAJIBD010022753.1:0-120713 GCA_021461705.1 Cryptotis parvus
CTCAGACTGGCTAAACTGAACAAAAGCTAAATGGACTCTAAAATAACACAAGGACAGGTCATTTCTGAGATTGTACACATTTTCTCCAGAGAAGATAAATATTAAAAAAAGCCTCTGCACATTCATTATTGCAATGAAGAAATAACAGCATCAACCTTTATGTCAATATGGTCTTCCTCTTGCCGGACACAGCAGCTTTTTGCACTCCATTTCGTGACGGCCCAATTGTCCAGTAGCCCACGAATGTCTGCTCTGGCAGTGGTAACCTGTCAAGGATAATTGTAAAAGTAAACATTTCTTTGGGTTTCCAAATCATGGGGAAAAATAATAAGCTATCTATTACCAATGACACACATACATTTAGAGTATGCATTACTCAGAAGTGAGTTGTATTTCATTCTAGTAAAAATCTAAAATCCAAGGTCAGAGTTTTTATTAAGAAAACATAATTCACATTTCAGACTCTCAGAGGGCAAGGCCCCATCCTGTTTTGGCCTTAATGACGAATAAAACTGACATATTTTTCCTTTAAATGCATAAAGCATTTGGATAATTCTACCTTATATCAGTAAAACATTTAGTAATAGAACATCTGGATCCTAGTGGGATATCAGAAGGATTTAAGATAAAATGGAGCAATCCAGGTCTGAGGAGGGAGACAGCTCATCCGCTGGAGGCCAGATTAAAGCCCTAGTATCACAGTGAGGGGCCAACGGGAGAGGGAAAAAAAGGAAGGAGCAATCCATCAGTTTTTATGTTAGTTTATTATTTTATATTTAGAATCTAGTAGTGATGCACATTACTCTGTTACATAAGTTGTACAGGGCCTACCTTAGTAGACTCTATTTCAGCACCATTTTATTTTACCTGAACTGAAATACAACATACTTAGAGAAATGGTCACATAAAAGTGTCACTTACTACTGAAGACATCTCTGTAACCAGCATTCAAGACACTAGAGCAGGGGACTGGAGAGATGGAATAACAGACAGGGCACTTGCCTTGCATGTGGCCAGCCTGGGAGCACAGCCAGGTGTGTCTCCCAAAATCAAACAAATGAAAAATTGACCATCACCTGCAACCTGCTCTTCCCCAGGACCACATGACCATTATTCCCCTGAGAGAACTATCAATCTGACTTCTAACGGGTGTTATTCTGTGTTTAAATTCTTTTTAATTTAAAATCAATTTTAACAAAGTGACTGGTCAAAAACAAATACGATGCTAACTAACATAAAAATGGCAAATTTTATGAATAAAGTCTTTACTACTTAATCATACTAGTTTTTCTTTGAATTTTTAACAAAAGAGCTACAAATCTGTCATTTTAATTCATTATAATTTTCTTACTCCCATGATATATTAAGGCAAAAGTATTTAAGAGGCTACATTTGTTTTGTCTTGAGTTTCAGGGCCATACCAAACAGTGCTCGGGCTTAGTACTGGCTCTGTGCTCAGGGCTAACTCTTGGCAAGGCCCAGGGCCAGGGATTAAACCTAGGTTGGGTGCATGCAAGGCAAGCAACTTAGCTCTTGCACTATCTCTCTGGCCCAAAAAGTACACAGCAATGTTTATAAATAATTTTATTCTCAGTTAAATAGCATGTAAAATACTATTAGTTTTTATATTATACTAAAATACAAAGTATTTTCAGATTCTAAAGACTGAAATGGGGAGGTTTTCCCCATAAAATAAATCAAAATCAAACATTCTGATAGAAAATTCATTTGGTCTCTTTAAAATGCTAATGTTTAACACAACAGAAATTAACATACAAACGTCCTCATCCCCCAGGGTACATATACTAGACAATGCTTCAAGGTTACTTCTGTAGCATTTTTCAGGGAATCGCTCCTGGCAGTGCTGCAGGGGTTAGATATGGTGCTCAGGATTATATGTGGTGCTAAAGACCTCCTACTTGCAAAGCATGCTCTCCAACCCACTAAGCAATCTCTCAAAACAAAGTCTGCACTTTTGTAGCTACCTTATAAAGTACATACATGCAAATCATGCAAATTTATGCTTATTGTGCTATTTACAGCAGCTAAGGCCTGGAAATGACCTTAGTATCCAATGACAAAGGAATGGATCAAGAAATTGTGATACATACTGAATACTACTAGTTGTAAGGAATGATGAAATCATTCAATTCAACTGATCACAACATGGATGGAACAGGAAGACATGTTAAATGAAGTAAGCAAAAGAACAGGATAAACACTGATGATATCACTTAACTTTGGTATTTAGAATAACTTGATATGGAAATGCAATGTTTTAAAGGGGGATGCCCATATCAACCTTGGCCTCAGAGTATAGGGAGAAGAAGGAAAGACTGAATGGAGGGGAGGGGGAGAAGAGGCAGATGAGAAGCGAAGGGAGCTGGAGCAGGGGAGTTAAGGAATGACAGAGACAAATATCCAAACCACAGAGTCAACACTGAAATCACGAGACCCAAACTTTCACAACTGAATTTAGAAAGGTGCCTGTGAAGAGGGCAGGCTGGAAGGAGGTGTTGGTTGTGGGGTGGGGGTTAAGGGATGGGCATGGATATGGGAGGGAACCACGGAACACTGATGGAGGGAAGCTGATACTGGTGGTGGAATCAGTGCTGCAATATTGTAGGTCTTGTCACTTGTCTTCCCTTTGTTCATCGATTTGCTCGAGTGGGCACCAGTAATACCTCCATTAGTTGGAAATGACCTCTATTATTGTTACTGTTTTTGGCATATCGATATTATGTCTAAAACTCAATTATGAATAACTTTGTGAATCATGGTGCTTTAATACAATTTTTAATGAAAAATGAGCAATTGTCACATACACACATAATACATACTGCAATACTACTCAGTTGCAAAAAGAAACCCCAACAGAATCTTGCATTTTGCTACAACTTGAGTAGAGGGTGTCAAGTTAAACAAAATAACCTAGAAGGCGAAAAACAAATACCAGATGATCTCACTCATTTATGGTGAACAAACCAAGCACAGGAACAGACAATGGCCAATTCCAACAAACCTTATGCTCTGGATGCACAGCCCAGTATGACCCCTGAGCACAGAGCCCTGAGTAAGCCCCGAGTACTGCCAAGTATGGTCCAAACTACCCATCGCAATGTCCCCCCTTACTCCCCTTTCCAAATAAAAGAAAGAAAACAAACCCTAAGTCACTGTCAGCAGAACCGAGTTAGCCAAATTGGGGTGAGGAGGAAGAAGCAGACAAGTAGGGACTGAGGGACAGGGTGGAGGGGGTGTTGCCACTTTGGTGGGTGGTGGGTTGTGGTAACCCTAAATCATAAATAGAAATACAATGTAAACCATGTTACTGCAATTAAAAGACAAAAGATTTTAACTCCTTTGAGAGTTTTCCTGATTGATCACTTATGTTAATTCCACACATTTACTGGAGAGAGGAGGAGCACTGAGCCAGGCTCACAGTTACAAACAGTAAGTAACAGATTCAGCATCTTTACATCTCTGTTCATTTCTCCCTTTGCGAACTGAAGAGGATGATGTGTCAAGTTCAAACTGCACAGGAAGTTTCTGATGACCATTAAAGTGAGTAGAGGGAGAGTCAGAGATAGAGTCAATCGACTTAAACTAGGTACTGCACATAGAATCTACTCTAGGACCATAAGAGAAGATACTATTGGCAGCAATACCTACAGCTATACACACAGGGTGTACTAAAGTTGTAGAAACCAATTCTACCCTGATTCCTTGGTATTATGAACTTTTGTTTCTAGACTTCACCTGTAGTTTCCAGACTAGCCAAATAAGTTAAATCAAACTTATTTATTTTCCAATTCTAAACCTTCCCAATAAGCATGGATAAACCATTACTAACCCCCTTCAATAAGTTAGCAGTAACAGGAAAGAATTATATTTTGGTACTAAACAGGTATTTAAAACATAATCAACATTAATTTGGGGTGGCTTTAAACCAATAACCAGTTAGCAAAAGACCCTGAGATCTGTCATCTAATTCTGTGCAGCTTTAAATTATTATATCTAATTTGACCAAAACAATGATATTTCCCATGGTTTTAAGATCCTGTCACTTGTACTAACTTTCTTAGCTGGGGTAAGTCTGGAATTGATTAAGAGAAGAAGGATGAACTTAAGAGCTATAAATAGCAATACTTTTATCTCCAGTGTCATTCATAAATTTATGATTTGTAAAACAATGAAGTACTTGAATTCATTTGTTGAGATGTTTCTAATCCCTGTGGAAGCATTAATAAAGATATGGAAGTAAAAGCTTTAATTGATAGGTGGCTATTAAAATCATAGCACTTGGGCACATTATAAGAAAAAAGTTTTTTCTAAGCATGCAGCCAATCAAAACCTGATGCATATGGACACCAAGGCTGAGTAATAAGAGTGTGAATGACACGCAAGAGATTTGTCTTAAGATTGTTTCCATAAAGACATAAACTGGAATTTTAAAGAATAAGTTCTGGCAAATTTATGCCTTCTTTGAACACTTGCCAATTACTATTTCTAGTATAAAAGAAACACATGAAAAGATTTAGATACTTCTAGGGGCGTTATGCAAGTGGATGTTGTTGATATACCTATTATCAACAATTTCTAAAACATTTTCTTACCACAAGAACTATTTTCACAGGATAATGGAATCCTTCAGGGTAGTTCCACTGATTCTAAAAAAAAACATTCACCAATTGCTGCCATCTTTGAGGAGAGAAAAGAGCAGATGCAATTTTAGCAGTCCTCACTCATGCCTAACTCATGTCTTACATGTAATCTCTGGTAAAATTCAGCTTGACTGTCCAACTGTGCCTTCATAGACTAGTTCTGATGAGATTTCCACCTTCAGCTCCAGCTTCTTCCACTGTAGTCACTATAGTCAACTCATGTCTCAGATACTGCTACCTAATGTTCCTATCATTGTCTACCTTTTCTGGTTTCCACAAGGCCATTGTTACTTCTGCATCGAGGCTTTTCTGTTATTGATTCTTCGATGAGATCCTCCTTCCAGAAATCCAACTCTAATGTCACTTCCCCCAGCGATTTACTGGCGCCCACTCGAGCAAATCGATGAATAACGGGATTCAAGTGATCAAGTGATCAAGTGAATGTCACTTCCCCAGCATCCCTCTCCCATAGAATCGTTTCTCCTCTGGATTTCTATGTAAATTTGCACATAGGTAACACTTCAGAAACTCAAGATAGAATTTGAAAGTTTGAAATTTAAGATCTTGTAGAAAAAAGTTGATCTTGTAGATCAATTCTCATTGATTTGTTATGAAAGATCAATGAGAATTCCTGTAAATAGGGGCCGGAGGGGATAGCCCAGCGGGTAGGGCGTTTGTCTTGCATGTGGCTGGTCTGTGCCGGCCTGGGTTCGATCCCGGCATCCCATATGGTCCCCGAGCACCGCCAGGAGTAATTCCTGAGTGCAGAGCCAGGGAGTAACCCCTGAGCATCGCCAGGTGTGACCCAAAAAGAAAAAAAAAAAGAATTCCTGTAAATATTTCTGTAAGTGTGTGTGGCCTGGGGCCAGGAGGATTGATGCAACTCTGGGGGCGCTGATGGTCCTTCCTGAGAGTGCTCCCAGGGGTGTGTGAACTAGAGCTAGGAGCATGATGGCAAGACCCAACCCACTGTCTTATCATTCCGGTCTGTAAAGTTTTTGTACCAATAAAAAAATTAAAGAGACAGACATGGGGCAGAGCTGCTACTGGCTCTCACTGTGCCCAGCTGCTCATGAGGTGCCGGGAGGGATGGCAGGTTCTAGCCCTGACCCTTCACCCCAGCAGAGCCTCACAACAAGCCAGGCGACCCCCCACTCCATGAGGACCTCCATTTTCCACATCTGGACTTCCCCCTCGTCAGAACTCCACCCAGCAGACCAGACTATCACAGCCCGGCTCGAAGCGGTTCGTCAATAAATGCTGGATTTTGAGGTGACTACAAGAGTATGCTACCCGCACGGCAGAGCTTGGCAAGCTACCCGTGTCGTATTTGATATGCCAGATACCAGTAATAATTATAGACCTCATTCCCATTATAGACCTGATGGAATGGTTTGAGGCTCTTTATGTTCCTGGAGCAAGCAGGTGCCCTTGGGCTCTACTTGCATGAGACAGGTCATATGGAGATGTTACTGGTGCCCGCTTGAGCAATTCGGCGATGAATGGGAAGACAGTGATACAGTGAAAAAATTAAAACTCAGCAAACTAGAAAACCAGAAAAGTCCCTTTGAGCATTTTAAATTAGTAATAGTGGGAAGTACTATTTGTTTGTTTGACTTTTGAGTTTCTCTTCACTAGTCTCATGTGTTGCTGGCCAATTACTTTTGCTTTGCCGCAAATGATATGAAAAGTGAATGTGTGCATGTGTTTTGCATTTCAGGGCTTGATTCTTCACTTAGACTCTATAACCTTCACCTCATAACCTAAGATGCTTGCACCTCTACCTTGACTGCCTATGGTGGGTCGGACGCAGCAGCACTGCTTATATACAGTAATACCAAATTAAAGAGACAGACATGGGGCAGAGCTGCTACTCTGTATACCACTGGAAACCACGATATCTCAATAAAAGCTGGTTGGGAACTTGGATAGACAGCTCAAACGGGTTCCGTGCATAGCAATGCTTGGTCTCCTGAGCACTGCTGGGAATTGCCCCCGTTAGTGATTTGGGAAATGACACTAGCTCGAGTATGTGAACATACTAGCTTGAGCACCTCTGCCACTTACGTCCAGTTGAGGTCACAGAAAATAAAGAGTAATTTGGAAGCTGAGATGGAAAAAAGTTCAAGAAAACTTGCTATTCTTGGCCAAAACTTCTCAAATATGTTCCCCAGTAATATCCGGAATGACACTGTGCAGTCCTGGGCCGCTACCCCAGAGGTCCCTGTGCCAGCGCAGATGTTCTTAGCCTGCCTCACACGGCTCGGGCTTTGCTCCTCTCAGAAGCTGCCAGACTACAGTTCAGAGCCTGGCTTCCTTTCTCTCATCTTCCTTCAAGTTTCACTGCAAAATTCTTCCTGCCCTTTGCTTTACCGAACACACCTTAGCATGTGTGAACCTTAAATTCTTTTCTTTTCTCCACATTAAGAAAGGCGAATTGAAAAGCTTCCACTTGGAAAATTTCCTGGAAAAGAAAACTCTTATTTCCCACAAGAGAAGTTCTTGGACTAAGTAATGCTGCTGTGAACACGCAGCACTCTGTCATTTTTGTTATATTTTGCTTTTCTGTTTTGGTTGTGCTCAAGGCTTACTTCTGTAGGGTTCAGGAGACTATGTGGTGTCAGGGATCAAACCTGGGTCATTGACATGCGATGTAAGCATCTAATCTGCTGCATTATTTCTCCTGCCCAAATGTAGCATGCTGAATATAATATTGCAGAAGGCTGGAAGTAACCTGTTTTCCTAACTGGACTAACTCACTGAGGGTAAGGGTATCCAGACTGGAATATTCCACACAAGAATCCACCTAAATCTATCTTTTTACTCACTCTTTCTTCATTATTACAAACACAATGGGGCCATCACTGCTCACCTGATTACTGCATGCTTCCCAAAGTGGATTCTCGCCTCAGTTTCACTACCTGTCAGTTAATTATTTTTAGAAAAATCACAAAGGGACCTTTCTCAGTTGTGGACTGATCATATTCTCTGTTGATTGAAATTCTATGATGCACTTCTTAAAACTACTGGCGGTTTCTAAAAAACGCACCTTGCCTTCTTAAAACTGCTTCTAGCAGTCAGAGTGATCACACAAGGCGTGGGTTATGATGCTGTATGATGCTTGTATGATGCTGATCTGGGTTGATACCTGGCATCCCATATGGTCCCTTGTGCACCGCCAGGAATTATTCTTGAGTGCAGAGCCAGGAGTAACTCCTGAGCAGCACTGGGTGGGTCCCCCAAAAGCCCTTTCTCTACTTATTTTTTCCTCTTTAATTTGCATGGAGAATGCCTAGCAATCCTTTCAAGATTCAGCTTGGTTATACATTTGGATTTCCCTAGGGATGAAGGCAGCAATTTTCTCCTCTCTCTCTTATGTGGCTCTAACTTAATACAAGTAACTTTCATTGAGTGCTTTCCTAATTATGACCTATCATCAGAGGCAGTATTATACTGAGATTCCTCCACCTTTTATTTCTGAATCTCTACCTAGTGTTTGCCACCAAAGTACTCAATACTGTTTGTGAAATGCTTAGTTTCATTACAACTGTAAACTTATTGACCAATTTAAGAGCAAATTGCAAATCACCTTGGTTTTTCTCCGTGGCATCCTGACTACATGACTCTCAATCAATGATGCAGAGTGCTTTGCAGGAATATATTTGGAAGAGTTAGCTATTGCATGCAACACTTTAATGCCCTATTACTTAAAATGCTTGAGGGATCAATGATAATTCTGTGAAACTGCCTAAGATATGTTTGAAGGACAAAGCAGAGAGATGAACAGTTTAACTATGTTGTTAAATGAAGAACAGTTTCATGAATTGGAAGCAAATTATCAGAGTGGAATGCATGTAACTCCATGATCCACACTGTAAACTCATCTGTAAAATCAAAGACTACAAAAGGAAAATGAGAGTATACACTAGTTTAGAAAATGGAAGGGGCAAATAAAGAAGGTAATCTTTTAATTTTATGGGTTAAACAGTATATTAATAATAATTTCCATTTTCAAAGGTAAACCTAATAAAATTACTCTTAAGAGTCCATGACTAGAAATATTCTTTCTGTTGTCTCTAGTACTTTGAAGCTCCCAGAGTTCATGGTCAGTAAACATTCCTGATGTTTGAATTATGAAGACCTTTCTATTTTAAGATTTTAAATAGAAAATGAATTTAAATTTAATTAATTAGTTTTGGGGCCACATCCAGTAGTGCTCAGGAGTTATTCCTGGAGGTGCTTGGAGGACCACACTGTTGTTGTGGATTAAAGCTTCTTTGACCATGTGCAAGGCAAGCACTTTACATGCTGTACTATTACTTCGGCCCCAGAAAACTAATTTTTAGACAGATGTCCTTGCAATGACACATTCAATAGATGAAAGTGTTCTGCCTGTAAAGCATATACCTGGCACTAAAGAAACGTAATCATGTAAAACTCACTGCATTCCTAGTTTATTACAGGAAGATAAAATCTTAGACCTAAGGAATTCTATTAAAAATATGGTTGTGAGACTGGCTGAAAAAAAATTAATGTTATTGATCTAAAGGAGAATACTACATATTTAGCTTCCCAATTTAATCTGGGACAGTGAATCAAGAAATCTATGAATTAGACGAACTCTAGAGATTGTTCAATCCATTGTTTCAAGTCTAAATCTCCTTTACTATCAACCTCTCAGCATGATTTCCTGAGAGCTATGTGAGCCCAGGCTATGGTCCACCTTCCCTACTCCTGGGCACTCTCATCTTAGAGCACAGTGCTCCTGGTGCTAAGCAGGAGAGCAGCTCTAAGTTGCAGAGACTTAGAAGCAACTGAAAGATGCACAACAAATTCCCAGGGTTGTGTAGTTTACTCTGCTGAAGCTAACTAGCACCATGGTTTTAAGAACAGTCATACTATGCAGTATGAATTTTAAAATTTCATCTGAGAATTTGTGAATACTACTAGTTTATATTTTTCAAGACAGTAATTCTTACTGCAAGAAAAAGATTTTAAGAGAATTTATTTATATCTTATTGCATAAAAGTGATGTTTTTTTAATTTAGTTCCAAAATCAAAGACACTAATTTGACTCAGCCACTATTGTACAAAGTTGCATGTTCTTTTAGATATATGTCCCCAAATAGCAGAAAGTGAAATTTTATTAAAAGCTTTAACCTTTTGTAATCTTTTTAAAATCTTCCTATCTAGTGTGGTACTGCATTTTATTCGTTACACATAGCATAGTGATGGGACCAGAAACATGAGCACGTGAACAGGAACATGACAGGTCTGGGGACAGTGAGGTCTGGAGTGACTCTCTCATGTGGCTATGTATTACATAGTTTGTCATTTAAAGTCCCCCAAGTCTCAGTTTCTTTATCTGTAAAACATTCAATTCTAATCCCAATAGATAACAAGAAGTTACTTGTCTAAGATTTAAAAAAAAAAAGAATTTCAATATAGATTTAGTTAGTATTGGTGAGAGTTTTTATTTTTGTTGTTTTAAATGTAGGTCATGTACCTTCACTTGGTGGCTTATGTTCATGATATAGCACATATGTGTTCTTACACTGCCCTGAAACACAGCAATGACTGATTGACTCGATTTCTCATTTGCTACTAGTAAGGGTGTCAACATTTTACCTCTAGAGTAGGTGCTGGAGTGTGGCATAAGCTTTGCCATACTGAAAACAAAGCTCCCACAAAAGAGTGGCATTATGATAGATCTTTAAATAAATAGATCTGCTTTAAGTAAAAAAAAATCAAAATAATCAGTACTTCACCAGTCCATATTAGAAAAATACAGACAATAATGTCTTACTGAAATTTACAGAAGTGAGGTCTCCTTTCCAATATCTAGGGTTTCTCGAATATTCTATCAACACCTACTGACTTGTTTAAAATACTTTAAAATATAAAGTTGGAAAGACTTTTTAAGAAAAATTTGGCAAATATGCTTCTGAGACTTATATTTTATGGATGTGCCTATTTAAAACAAATTCTTTGGGTGGGGAAATAGTTGAAAAAGAGAAACAGTGCATGCCTGCCATGCATGATGCTCTGAATTTGATCCCCGCCAAACCTCATCACTCCCCACATCACTGGGAGTGTCCCCCTGATGGTCTCAGCAAAGGCTGGGCCAAGCACAGAGACAGCAATGTCTGCACTATGGAACTGAGTGGCCCCTCTGGAAACACACCTCTTTGCCCCTTTTCTGGTCAATAGGTATCTTAAGTTTAAATTCTAAAAGAAAGAGGAATTAAAAAAAGTGAGCGTGGGAAGAAGGGTCATAAATGTACAAACCTAATTCATGATAAGCTTCTCAAAATAGAAGCTCGAGGAGTTAAGAGAGATACTCAGAGGGGAAGATGCTTGCCTTGCATGTAGGTAACCAGGTTCTATCCCTAGCACCACACATGGTTCATCCCACCCTGTCAGGAGTGATCCCTGAGTGCAGAGTCAGGAGTAAGCCCGTGCACCACTGGGTGTAGCCCACAAAACAAACAAAAACAACCCCGCCCAGCAAAAAAGGCTGAGAATGAAGAACTCTTTTGAGGACTTCACACCGTAGATTAGTATAAGAACATTACCCTGAACGTGTGAAGCCCTGTGTTCAATCCCTGACAATGCTGTCCCCCAGCCCCACCCACCCAAGTGAATACGTTTAAGGGGCTAGGGAGGTCTCAATGTACTGAGAGTATGCTTGGCAAACACAGAGGCCTGGATTTGATTCCATGTACCACACAGTCCCTGAGCACTGCTGGGAGTGATCACTACGCATAAGCAACTAAGAAAATAAAATACAAGTAAATTCCTTTCAAGAGTGAAAGTGAAGGAATCCTAAGACCGAACTTTAAGCACCAAATCCTGAAGTGACCCCTTAAATACTGGCTGAATGTGATGAAAAAAATAGCTAGTCTGATGGAAAACCAAGCAAAGATTGTTTTAAATGTCTCTATATCTAAACATAATAGCTCATCTATTATGGTCTCGACTATTATGATCCGAGACTTTGATTCGATATCAGATGACTCTGTGTGTGAGTGTGTGGGTGTGCGTGCGTGTGTGTGTGTGTGTGTGTATGAAGCACATTTTCACTCAATAATGATAAATGAAACTTAAAAATTCAGATTAATTTTTGGATTGGAGATATAGAACAGTGGGCAAGAAGCCTGCCTTGCATGCAGGCAACCTGGGTTGGATCCTTCAACACCCCCTATTGTTTAAAACCATCAAATAATAATTCTGTTTTTTAAACTATGAAGGGTTGAAGAGACAGGACAGAGGATAAGGTGTTTGCCTTACATGTGGTCAATTCAGGCTCAATCACTGGCACCCCATATGGTCCCTGAGCCCTGTCAGGTCCAATTCTTGAGTATGGAGTCAGAAGTAAGCCCTAAGCACTGCCTAGTGTGCCCCCACACAAAAGCACTGCCTAGTGTCCCCCAAAACACACACACAAAAATCAGATAATTTTTTAAAAGCTCAAATTTTAACCCAAATCCTATTTCTACTTAAAGTCTCTCAGTATCCCTTATTCTTTGGTTCTCACCATCTTTTGGACATATTCTTTGCTACACATTAAAACTTAAAAGGGTAGGGGCCGGAGTGATAGCACAGCGGGTAGGGGCGTTTGCCTTGCACGTGGCTGACCCGGGTTTGATCCCTGGCATCCCATATGGTAACCTGAGCACTGCCAGGAGTAATTCCTGAGTGCAAAGCCAGGAGTAACCCTGAGCATCGCTGGGTGTGACCCAAAAAAAAAAAAAACTTAAAAGGGTACAAGGAACACATACAGGGTAGAGGTTTAATGTAGAAAATTTGATCCCAGTACTAGGATGGGATGAAGTGTTTGTAGCCTAGGAAGAACTACAATATAGTACAACCAAGCATGAAACCACCTAAGAAGAAAGGGCCTCAAAGTCTTAAGTTTAGTAAAAATGCAAGTAACCTCAAAATCTACACTATACTTTGTGAAAAGATGCAGTGGCTTGTGCAACAGGCAGTACAACCGCACAATTTACAGGAGCAAAAGAGAAAGTGACTGCACCTCTTTGTGGGGAACTTCACCTAAGAACACTAACATGACATTGTCACTGGCTAAAGCATATTTGGAATCGGCTGAAGAAAGCACAGCGAGAGTTGGTACAGTGTGCCAACATCACCCCGCCACCTGCAGATGACCTCTGCAATACCGGCCTTCTAGCTGGTTTCCACTGCATAACGGGGTGACCAGTTATTTCTCCATCCCTCTCTTTACTGTTAGTGTGACCACCTTCTAGACTCTGGAGGGTTTTTCCTGTCCAATGAGGACTACATATGGACGAGAGGCCAAGAACCTTCACAAATCATGCCATACATTTTTCACTCAGAGCAAAAGTTATTAGCAGTAATTAACAGATTTATTTTTCTCCTTCATTTAAGAACTGAAGTTTAATGTAGCTCTTCCTCATTAACACAGATTCTATAAATGTGGGTAGTAGCTGCCTCAAAGAACTGATTTAGCAAAACATCTAACAAAGCAAATGGTTTAGCAAAGGATCTAAAAAAAGTCAGAGCAAATCATAAGACTGCTTGTAATTTTTAACTCCTGAGAATTAAAATTAGAGTTAACATAAGACTGTTATGTTAACTTGTGTTAATTTAGAGTTATGTTAACTTAAGAGTTATGTTAACTGGGGCCAGAGCGATAGCCCAGCGGGTAGGGGGTTTGCCTTGCATGCGGCCGCCCATGCCGCTGGGATTGATCCCGGCATCCCATACGGTCCCCTGAGCACTGCCAGGAGTAATTCCTGAGTGCAGAGCCAGGAGAAACCCCTGAGAATTGCCGGGTGTGACCCTAAAACCAAAAAAAAAAGAGTTATGTTAACTTAGAGTTATGTTGTTATGTTAACTTATGGGAACTTAGAGTTAACGTAAGAGTAACATGTTATGTTACTCTTATGTTAACTTAGAGTTATCATAAGACTGCTTGTAACTTTAACTCCTGAGATGTCTGTGTCATTCTTTTAATACTGTCTCCCAGAGAGGCATTAGGAGCACTTTTATGTTTCTAACAATCAAAGAAAATCAAGGTGACATTAAAATGCAAAGTATACGGACATCGTGGGGAGGGTGACAATCACCACATAGGTGGGACCAACCATCCCAGGCAAAAGCAACCTTTACAGGTAACACTGACACCAGCCAGAAGAGGGAAGTATGGCTCACCCTGTGGAGGGGGACTGATAAGACTGACATCTTGGGGAAGGTGGTAGTTGCCATCCATGTGGAACCAATCTCCCCAGGTGGAACCAACCTTCCCAGGTAACACTGACACCCAGCCACAAAGAGCCCAGCTGTTCCATTTCACTCTGCTTCACTCCATGGTAGCACATTTCTTCACCACTCCACATCTCATTGTAAACATACAAGAATATCCTAAGGACTTCCAGTTAGCACAAGTAACATCAGAGAGAAAGGCCTCTGATCAACCCCAGGTAGAACCAGTAAAATCACATTTGGGGACATGATGTTGAGACTAACAGCATCATAGGGAAACAACGCAGATCCCCACCACATGGATTGAATGAGGACAAGCACTCTGAAGTCTCAACAAGGAATACGGACATACATCTCTGATAAAGAACTCAGAGATGAAATGGTGAGGATGTTTAATGAGCTCAAAGAAACAGTGGAATGAATATCCAATAAAATACAGGAAGATATGAAAGAAATGGCAGAAATGGCAGATAAACAGCTTTTAAAATACAGGAGGAAATTAGAGCAGAAATAAGAAAGCTGCAAACAGAAGTGTCATTAATAAAAAATTCGGCAGGTGAAATGAAAAACTCAAAAGGTACCCTCAAAAGTAGAATGAAAACAGCTGAAGACAGAATGAGTGAGCTTGAAGATAGGCTGCAGAAAGCACTCAGGCAAATAGAGAAGATACAAAGAACCACAAAATAGCTCAAGGATGGGCAAGAGAACACTATGATAAATTCAAGAGAAACAACATAAGAATAATTGGAGTTCCAGAGGGAAAGAAGGCAACCCAAAAGAGGTAGGAATAGTTAAAGACATCATTGCCCAAAACTTCCTAGAGCTGAAGGATGCAGGCATCCATATCCAAGAAGCCCTAAGATGCCAGCTAAAAGAAACCCTAACAAAATAACTCCAAGACATATCCTAATTAGAATGATGAATGAAAAAAAATTAGAATGATGAATACTAATTTTTTAATTTTTAATACTGTAAGCAGCAAGATCAAAGAAGAAAATTTTATAAAAGGAGCATCCCTTAAATTTACAGCAGACTTCGCTGATAAAACCCTTTGATCCCAAAGACAATGTGGGATATTGTGGAAAAAAAACTCAATGAAATGAAGGCCTCACCAAGAATTCTTTACCCGGCTAGACTCACATTCAGATATGAAGGAACAATACACAACTCTATGGATAAACAACAGCTCAGGAACTTCACAGATTCAAAACCAACTTTTAAAGAAGGACTAAAGGAGCTAAAGTAAGATAAGGCAAACCCAAAAGCAAAACAAACTTATACTCAAAAGATGGCACAAAGTTCCATGACAATAATCTCTGTCAAACCAATGTTCTAAATGCACTAGTTAAGAGACAGAGAGTGGCAAAATGGATTTAAAAACCAGATCCAGCATTCTTCTGCCTACAAGAAATGCATTTGAATAGTCAGGGCAAATACAGACTCAAAGTCAAAGGCTAGAGGACAATTCTCCAAGAAAACAACTCCTGCAAAAAGGCCGGTGTGGCCATACTAGTATCTGACAACATAGACTTCAGTCTGAAAAGGTTAGAAGGGACAGTAAAGGTCATTTCTTAATAATTAGGGGATACATATATTAGAAATAAATTACACTCTTAAACATATATGAACCCAATGAGGGAGCCACCAAAATACTAGAAACAACTAGTAATAGACTTCAAGGAAGTTATTGACAGCAATAAAATTGTAATTGGAGACTACAACACTGCTCTATCACCTCTTGATAGATCAACGAGACTGAAATTCAGCAAGGAAATACTGGCTCTGAAGGAAGAAATGGAAGAAAGAGGGATAGTAGATATATATAAGGATCTTCATCACCATAAAGCTGAATATACTTTTTTTCTCCAGTGCACATGGAACACTTTCCAAGACAGATCACATTCTGGGACACAAAACATACCTCAATAAAATCAAGAGGGTAGAAATTATATCAACTGTTTTTTTCAGATCATTATGCACTGAAAATATATGGGATTCACATATAGAAATAGAGGACTATTTCAAACACCTGGAAACCAAACAGATCACTGCAGAACAACCAGTGGGTCATAGAAGAAATAAAAGATTCCTGGAAACAAATTAAACTGAAAACATGAACTACCAGAACTTTCGGGACACAACTAAAGTAGTGCTAAGAGGAAAATTTATAGCTCTACAAGCATTCATCAGAAAGGAAGAAAAGAATTTCACAGCTTATGACCTTAGAAAATGGTCATCAAAAGGATCCTAACCAAGCATAAAGAAGGAAAATTCAGAGCAGAAATCAATGAGCTGGAATAAAAAAAAAAAAAGCAAAAGATCAATGAAATCGGAGTAGGCTCCTTGAAAAAAGTAAACATGACTGACACACCACTTGTAAGACTAACAAAAAATGGGAAAGAAAGAACCCTAATAACCTGAATCAGAAATGAAAAAGGGACATCACAGCAGAAACCACAGAAATTCAAAAGGTCAACAGAGATTACTTTCTGTGTGGCACCAAATAAGTGAACCTAGAGGAAATGGATAGTCCTGAATTCCTATAACCTCCTAAGGCTGAACCAAGAAGTCTCAAAACACCTGATATGCCTATTACTCTCAAGGAAATTGAAATGGCAATCAAAAGTCTTCCCAAATATAAAAGCCCTGGTCCTGATGGATTCAGTAATGAATTCTTGCAACCTTTATTTATTTTTTACACAAGACATTTTTATTTATAAAAATGGTTTTATAAAAAAGGTTCTTCCAACCTTTAAAGGCGACCTATTCCCAGTCATTTAAGTTTTCCCAAGAAATTGAAAAACAGAAATACTCGGAGTTTCTATATGACATGTATCACCCTAATACCCAAAGTAGACAGAAGAATCACAAAAAAGAAAATTACAGGCAAATATTCCTGATGAACACAGATGCAAAGATCTTCAACAAAATATTAGCAAAAGATTCAAAGACTCATCAAAAAGATAATACACCATGACCAAGTAGGATTCATCCCAGGGATGCAAGGATGGTTCAACATTCACAAGTCAATCAACATATTATACCAATAAAAGAATAAAACCCATATGATCATATCAATAGATGCAGTGAAAGCATTTGACAACATCCAGCATCGATTCATGATAAAAACTCTCCAGAAAATGGGAATTAAAGACAATTTCCTCAAATCATCAAAGCCATCGATGATAAGCCCGCATATAAAAAAAAATGAATTTGGACCTGTGTCTAACACCATGCACAAAAGTCAGATCAAAATGGATTAAAGATCTCAATACCAGACCTGAATCCATAAAGTACATAAAAGAAAACATAGAAAAAAATTCTCCATGACATTGAAGCTAAAAGTCTAAGACATCTTCAATGATGAAACACTACTAACAAAACATCAGGAAACAAAGAAAAACATATGGGACAACATGAAACTAAAAGCTTCTGCACCTCAAAAGAAACAGAGACCAAGATACAAAGAGTTCACAGAGTGGAAAAGAATATTCACCCAATGCCCATTTGATAAGCAGTTAATAGTCAAAATATAAGTACAATATCCAAGACATACTATCCAAGATATCTTCCTTTTTTTTTTTTAACAGTTTAAATTATTGGTCTTTATTGTCATTAAGGAAACATGTGCTTTGGGAAATACATCTAACTTCTATTTTTTTAAAATTATACCACCATGAGATACACAATTACAAAACTGTTCCTGATTAGGTTTCAGTCATGCAGCGTTCTAGCACCCATCCCTCCACCAGTGCCCATTTCCCACCACCAATGTCGCCTGATTCCCTCTCCCTCTCCCAGTCTGCCACTATGGCAGGCACTTTGCCCTCCTCTCTCTCTCTGTCTCTGTCTCTGTCTCTCCCTTCTCTTAAACATTGTGGCTTGCATACATACATACATTTAGGGGTTATCATGTCTATCCCTTTGCCTACATACAACAATGCTCCGTTCTAGATTGGTATTACCATTTCCAACAATTACTAGCACACTGATCCCTTCTCTGTCTTACCTAACCTCTGACTTCCACACATCAAGATATATTCTTGAATTGGTAGAACTATACAATAAAAAAAGATCAACCCCATCCAAAAATGGAGAAAATAAATGAACAGAAACTTCCTCAAAGAAGAAATTCAAATGGCCAAAAAGGCATAAAAATGCTTTTTATCACTAAACATCAGGGAGATGCAAACCAAAACAACAATGAGATATCATCTCACACCACAGAGACTGGTACCTATCAAAAAAAAAGCAAGAACAACAGTGCTGGCATGAATGTGGGTAGAAAGGGACTATCATCCATTGTTTGTGGGAATGTTGACAGCTCCAGCCAGTTTTGAAAACAGTATGGACATTCCTCCCAAAACTAGAAATAGGGCTTTCATTTGACCCAGCAATACCACTCCTGGGACTATACCCTGGGAACTCAAATACACAAAGCAGAAGCACCATCTGCACTTCTATGTTCCTAGCAGCACTATTCACAATAGCCAAAATATGGAAACAACCTGAGTCCCCTACAACAGATGACTGGATAAAGAAACTACGGTACATCTACATAGTGGAATACTATAGCTGTTAGGGAAAATGAAGTTATGAAATTTGCTTACAAATGGATGGACATGGATAGTATCATTCTGAGTGAAACTAGTCAGAAAGAAAAGGACAGATAGAATAACTGCATTCATCTGTAGGATATGAAAAAATAGTATGATACAAATATCCAAGGCCAGGCAAAACATGGATCAGGAGAACTTGTCAATGGTTGGAGTCTATCACAAGTTTTTGGGAGTCAGAGGTTAGGTAAGATAGAGACTATACCAGTGTGATAATAACTGTTGGAAATGGTAAGGCCAGACTAGAACTGAGCATTGAACATAGGTAAGGGATATATACATGATAACCCCCTAAATGTATGTATTGCAAGCCACAATGTGTAAGAGAAGAGAAGAGATGGGGGGTGGGGGAAAGAGAGAGAGAGAGAGAGAGAGAGAGAGAGAGAGAGAGAGAGAGAGAGAGAGAGGGGGAAGAAAAGTACCTGCCATAGAGGCAGGCTGGGGTAGGGGAGATAATTTGGGGAATTTGGTGGTGGGAAATGTATACTGGTGGATGGATGGTTATTGGAACACTGTATAACTGTAACTCAATCACGAAAAGCATTGTAATTGTGTATCTCCTGGTGGTATAATAAAATTTAAAAAATAATGCAAAGGATGGTATGACAGGTGGGAATATTATTGATAATCTATACTGGAATATCCAAGATTACATTTTTACTGTTATTCATAATAGTGCCCCTTCCTATTTCAAAACTGTCTTAGATAAAAATTATCTGGTATGCTCTCATCACAAAATACCCTCGTTTTACTGAAGAGAATCTGTTCAGCTTAAGTATTTCTCTAACTCCTACGACTTAGGTGGAGGTGTCCACAAGAACGCAGAGCAGTGTCTTTCATATGACTGTTCCTCCATATATGACCCAGGCACACAGGCTCAATTCAGTGTGACTAATGGCTGGAGTCCCAGGCCACTGATTTGTTTACGATGTTCTGTATCCCTTATAAGCACACGTTGATTATTCAATAGACACAAATATATGAATATTGGATTTCACCAAAGGGCAATAAAATGGACACATTCTTTTCTGTTGAGCTGACAAAGTCACTGTCACTTATGGATAAGGAAAAAGGGCTGTGAAATGTGCAAACTGTAGTTTACTATTACTCCAGCTTCAGGGTAAATTCATTCACTCTCCACATCTGCTGTAAGTCTATTTTCAGTTCTATTTGTGGGTGGGCAACTAGTTATTTCATCCCCCTCTTAAGCACGAGTGTGACCATCTTGTTTCCAGGCCTGATGTGCTTTTCTTCCACTCATTCGTAATTACTAAAGTTGGAGTTAATTTGCCATGACAGGAAAATTTTCATTTTAGAACTTAGGAATTTTTATCTGTCTTCTTAGAATCTTAAATTACCAGCAATTTTCTTATGGTAGATCTTACCATATAATATATATTTCAAATTTTACTCCAGGTTGCACAAGAGTACAAAAATAGGTTATTTCTTAAACCACAAGCCTGGTTTCCATGAAATAAAACTCTAATAATATAAATTTGTTAAGGGTAATAAAAACCCCCATCGATTTCCAAAAGAAAATAAAGTTAGAGTTTTTAAAAGGGAATTAAAAATAAAACAAAACATGGCCACTAATAGAAGTGAGCACAGTAAAGACAATTTCTTGGACTCTCCAATGCAAAAGGATGTACTACACCCATTCAATTAGCAAAAGACTTTCAACAAAATGCCCAAGAACACTGCTAACCAATCAGTGGAAAAGTATTTCACAGAACAGAGCATACATTAGAAACAGACACCAAATCACCCTACTAAAAAAAATTCACTTCCTTTTTAGTAACATAAACAAATGTACTGATAATGTCTAACATAGCTGTTTCTTGTGCTAATGCTATAAAAGGGAAATATTTGTTTCTCTTCAAGACATCCTTGTTACTTTAGCAATTTATTTTATTGGCATATGTTCTAAAAAAGTTTTTGTAATAACTCCAAAGAATAAATAGGATGATATATACATTTAAGATATGCATGCATGTACTGTTATATATAGTTGGATGAATCAGTAATTTGAATTTAACATTTTTCCTAAAAAATTGCTAGACAAGTGTGTGTTGTCAGAGTAAAATTAAATAAATAAAATTTTAATTATTGTCCCTGAAGGCTTACAATAATTAGTTGTTTATAGACAAAAAGTCATAAGATACACTGTCAGTAAGATTGCCTATTTATTTCCCAGTGAATATGCAGTAACTTAATTGATCTACTAGACTCAGTCAACTATTTACATGATCAAAATATTCCTAACTAAGTTCTAATAAAAAGATTCTTAACTGAGGTAAGTACCTAAACTGGGATCACAAGATAAAGGGCAGGCAACCAGCTAACATCCAACAGTCCCACTTGTTTTGACTACCTCTGACATCTGCCAAACTAAAATAAACCAAACATCTTTTATGTTGGTATAGTTATAAATTTGGAAAACTATCATAAAGAAAAACATATGCTGATATAAATAGAGGCTTTTTAATACATATTATACTTTTATGCAGTTTTCACATGTGTACAAAGATTTTGTACTATATTAAGAAATAATGAGACTCATAGTAATTCAAGAAAAGGACAGAGACTGTTAAAGAAACAAATATTTCCCTTTATTGGATTACATTACATCTACTCAAGGGACATCCAGAATAATTCAGTTCTCAATTGGTGGGCCTATAAATAGTGCCATTTAACTGAAATCCAGCCAGCCAATAGCAACATAAAATTGAAGAGATTTCTTACGTAATTTCCACACCAACTCAGTACAGCAGAGTTAAGCTGCAGATTCAGAATTATCAACATCTATGAATCAGGACATTACTGTTCAAAAATATTTGATCAATAATGAGTTTGCCTTACTCCTTGGCCAGCTGCACACTGTTAGGCTTTGCTCCAATAGGTATTCCGTATTTGTGTAAAGTGTTCATCAAAGTCTCCCTCATATCATCGTTGTAGGAATCAAAGTCAAACACATTCCTAACCACGGTAGAGAGGCCTTCACTGGGAAATTTCTGTGAAAAAAAACAAATCGCAAGTCATGCACATGATAAAACACAAAAGCCTATGGTCAGTAATGATCAGCTGTGAACCTGAACATTTATTATCCTTATCAGAGAACCGGACAGGGGAGCACAAATTTTTTTTGTACTATTTTCTTGGATGACTTAATGTTTTCTTTTAAACTAAAACTAGACATTGAAGGGCAGCAATTCCTTCTCTGAAATGCTGTCTTTGTTAAGGTCTTAATGTTCAGAGCTCTACTTTCTCACTTTTCTGGCCTGTGAGACCAAGACCAACTGACCAAATAACACACGTTTAAACAGAGTGCTGAATACTTATACAGTAGAGTTTAGAGAAGCCATAGGTTTATGAATAAATGGGAGAAAAAAGATAACGGAACCAGAGCAAGAAGAACGTAAAAAATACCAAGACAGAAATAGTCAAATTTACACCCTCTGGGTCCTTTACTGGCTATGACTTGATTTTCTTTAGTACTGGAATAGGAAATAGATGTATCCTGGTTTAATAGAACAAACCTTTCTAGATTGCCTTTCTAGCAATAAAGGAATTGCATGGGACAAAGGCCATCACTACATTTTAATTGTCTGCTTGGTAACATTCACTATCACTACACTATCTTCCCGTTCATCATCAATTTGCTCAAGCGGGCTCCAGTAACATCTCCATATGTCCTGTCTCATGCTAGTAGAGCCCAAGGGAATCTGCTTGCTCCAGGAACATAAAATGCCTCAAACCATTCCATCAGGTCATGGAAATGACCTAACATAATTGTTACTGGCATTTGGCATATCAAATACGACAAGGGCAGCTTGCCAGGCTTGCCTTCGGGTGGCATACTCTTGTAGTCACCTCTTGTTATAATAGTAGAATTTGCATATACTCTTTTTTTGTAGTAGCAGGGAGCTCCCCAAAAGTGCTTAGCAAAGTGTGGGCCCTGCCTACGATTCTCAGCATGGCTGTCTGGATGTTCATTTCCAAACACTGAGGATATGTTGCTGTCCAGTCTCCTCAGTGTCTGGGATTCCCCAGGTCATCCTAGTGGTGTCCAGGGGCCTCCAGAGTGACACTCAGCAGTACTCAGGGAACCACGTGGTGCTGGAGATCAAACAGGGCTGACAGTGTGCAAGGCATGTGCCTTAACCCCAGCACTGTCTCTATGGCGCCGTTGCTGTTTTTTAACCAAAATGAAGTACACATCGTATCCGGGCACAGGAACTTCATTCTCATGTACATGTATTCTCTCTTCCAGAGCTCTTTTTCACAGTCTTTTTTTATGTATATTAATATTAGTTCATGCTTGTTTTCTATCTCCAAGCCTCTTTTTAAAAAAAGTGTTTTCACCCAGAAAACACATGTGGCTGGCATTGTCAAGTAGTAGAAAAGCTTCCCGCTGTCTTAGGCATTGTCTTCCTCTAACTCCTACCCTGATCCCGCCCCTAGCCCTCTACCAAAATGTCCTAGCTCCCTAGTAATGGCCATGACATAGAATCCTGTCAAAGTGAATTTAAAGGCTGAACATGTCATATTCCTTGGTGTCCAGGTACTAAACACAGATTATAAACACTTCACATTGTATCAGTATCATATCTAGATACTGAAAGCCTTCTTATAAAGTAAGCAATCCAAAAAAAGGAAGGTGGTTTCCTTTAAATTTTGATGTGCAGGAACATACCATACCTGTAAATGCTTGACTATGTTGACGATTTCTCTGGTAGAATAAGGATAGTTAATTATTCCCTGGTCTGCTAAACTCCTCAGCTCTCCAAAGGCAGCCACCAGCTTCTGGAGGATGGGCTCCGGCACATTTGGTCCATACTGCCTGAGCATCTCCAGCTCCGACTGGGGCTTGGGATTATCAACTGCATGGCAGCCAAAAATATCACCTATGGAGGGGAAAAAAATCACGCTCAGATTGCAGCGAACCCATTAGAATGCTACAGGAATGGTAGTTTAGAGTCCACAGTTGCTAACCAAGAACTTCGAGGAAAAAAATCACACTCAGATTGCAACGAACCCATTAGAATGCTACAGGAATGGTAGTTTAGAGTCCACAGTTGCTAACCAAGAACTTCTGTTTTTTAAATGTAAAACCACACAGAAAACCAACTCAAGATAAGAGATGGAAAAAAAAGCAAAGGACTGAAGCAATAGAAAAGGAAACTGACTGATGTGTGGCTTATTTCTATTAACAAATTTAGTGAAGGGGCTGATGTTAGAATGTTGTCAGACTAAAACTCATTCATAAATATCTTTGTAACTTTATAATTTATGATGCTTCAATAAATAAAACATTTAAGAAGTTATTTAATACTTGAAGCTATAGGATCAAGTTTGCTTACACAGTCACACAGGCTCCTCTCAAAGTGGCCAGGTCTCTTTTGAGAAGTGTTACCTTGCAGTAACAAGGGCCAATCAAGTTCCCTTGGGCTATGAGAGAAAACATGGCCACCAGGAAAGCAGATACTGTAATTTCCGTGCTGTACCTGGCAGTGCTCATAGGCTACTCCAAGCTAGGTGCTTGGGTGGGGTGGAGGAGGGGTGTCTCCCCTTGGGCTGCTCCCATGTTATGTAGTTAGTGTTGATGTCAAAGCTGGGTCTCCCACGTATAAAACATGCACTGTGACCCACTGACTTATCTCCCGGGCCTCATCAGGAACTATTTTAACTTAAGTGAAACAAAATGTAACACAATTAATTAAATAAAATTTAATTAATAAATTGAAAACTAAGTAACAAAGGCCTTAGATGCAGAAAACTTCTAGGTCCCTTCCCAGTCCTTGGCCCGTTTCCTATTCAAAGAAGCAGTCGCTGGCCCCTACTTGTCACCTAGCAGGACACAGATGAGAGAGGCGATTACAGGCGAATTTATTTTTTTTATTTTTTTTAAAGTATTTTAAAAGTATTTATTTTTTAAAAAGTGTTTTATTATACCACTGTGAGATACACAATCACAAAGATACACAATTAAAAGGTTCATACCTGGGTTTTGGTCATACAGTGTTCCAGCACCCATCCCTCCACCAGTGCCCATCTCCCACCACCAACCACCCGTTCCCTCGCCTCCCCCAGCCCTCCTCCATGGCAGGTTCCCCATTGCTTTCCCTTTCTCTCTCTCTCTCCCTTCCTTCCCCTTCAGACTATGGATTACAGAACATACATTAAAGGGCTGTCATGTGTTTCCTTTTGCCTGTATTTAATGCTCAGTTCTAGGTTGGCACTAGTACCCTCGACAATTGTCAGCACACTGTTCCATTCTCTGTCCTACCCAGCCTCTAACTCCCACACTAGAGGCGAATTTATTAGTGAACATGCCCTCTCTATGGCAGAAACTTATCTTTTCTTTGCTCAGAGTGAAAATGAAGATTCTCCTTTCTTGCTGCATGAGCGTGCTCTCTCTCTCTCTCTCTCTCTCTCTCTCTCTCTCTCTCTCTTTTTGTTTTGTTGTTTTTTTTTTTTTGGGTCAAACCCAGCAATGCTCAGGGGTTTCTCCTGGCTCTACACTCAGGAATTACTCCTGGCGGTGCTCAGGGGACCATATGGGATGCCGGGGATCGAACCCGGGCCGGCATAGGCTGGCTGCATGGAGGGCAAACGCCCTAATAGCTGGGCTGTAGCTCCGCCCGCCCACACTCTCTGATACTCCAACCCTAAAAAAGGATAAATATCCCAGACTTGTCCTGCATGTGTTCATAATTTATTGCTATGTCCACATATATCTATATTTATATCTATAGAACATTAAATTGATTTTTTTCTTTGCTAACCTGTTGCTGTTTTGGTTACATCCTGCCTGAGAAGAACCCAGGAGCTGGAGTTTTATTACCCCCTTTGCTCACCAATAAATACAACCACACCACAAAATACTCCAGTATAAGGGACAGACAGAAGTCAGCCAACTTGCCAGCTCCCTAGAGGCACTACAGTTAACGGCCGGAGGTATCTATTCCTCCGTACAAGCAACCACAAGGAATTTGGGTGGCTTATTTTCCCTAATAATTGGTAAATGCTCTTCATATGGTCGTGAGGCCCATTAAGTTTTAACATATGTTGAATAGCTTCACAGAAAATATAGATCCCCAAAGGAGGATTCAATGAATACGGGAAAGTGGGGTGATTGGTATCACTCTCCAAACCATTCATATCTGGTGCAGATTTTTAGAATATGCTTTAGAAACTACCTCCAGAAAAACATACCTGCCAATCCAATGCCTAAACAGAAGTGGCCCTCCCCTTTGCCTTGTGGCAGAGAAGGCTGGGACACACACACCAGCCACAGTGCTGTGGACGGTGAACTGCCACACTCACGGCTGGTGCCCAGCTAGGCAATCACTCACACTTGGCTGTGGGGTATGCTGAGGGCGATGAACCCCCACTCTGGCACTTGCAGGCACTCGGCTACGCTTTGATTCTGAGGGTCGAGCACAGCAGTATCGTCACACTTGCTGCCTCATGCCTGCCAAGCCACGTGCTCACGTGTGGAGTCCCAGCCCTGAGCCCTTTAAGGTGGAAAGGAATGTCATTTCATCTGTCCTTTCAACAACTGAGACTTCACCTGAAAATCAGTAGCTATGCTGAAAAGAAAAATTAATTTCTGGAGAGAGGAGGGTAGAGAGGAGGGTAAGGCACTTGCCTTGCAGCCAACTTTGGTTTAATCCTCGCGACTGAGGTTTCCTAAGCATCGCGGGGGAGGAGGAGGGGAGAATGGAGCACAGAGCCAGGAATAACCCCTGAGTAGTGCAAGGGGGTATCCCCCACATAAAAAGCTTTTTTAAATGCTATTCTACATAAGTGACCAGGACCAAGAGAAGTTAAAATTTCCCTGTGTGATAGATCTGCACAGTTTAGTATATTCAGTTAGGTAGGCATAGTATTTTGCTTTGATTTAGAAACTATTAAAGGTATTATTTTAGGAGCCAGAGGAATAGCATGGAGATAAGGGGCTCATTTTGCATGAGGCAGATTCCATTTGACTCCCACTACACGTATGGTCTCCTAAGCACAGCCAGGAGTGACTCCTGAGCATGGAGTCAGATTTGCCCCCTGAGCAATGCTAGCTGTGATTCTCCCAAAGGTCCCCCTAGCCCCACCCAAACATATGACTTTTTTCAGCTATACTCAAATAAAATGTAGGCAATGAAAACTTACAATCTGCATTTTACAGACTAAGCCTGCTAAAATACTATGTGAAGTTTATCCTTCACCCTCTGTGCAGAAAATCAGACTTAGCACTAATATAAAATGAATGTCCCTCATGCATTCATTCATCACATAATATTAAAACTCTTCCATGTATCAAGTACTGTTCTAGGTACCTTATAAATACTGGTGATCAGAAGACAAACTCCCTGTCCTTGTGGAGTATGTATTCTGACATAAGGAGACAATAACTCATAAACATAAGTGTTAGAGAGCATATAGTTAAAGAAAAAAAAAGGAGCATCCAAGTAGAGGACAGCAGAAATGGTGATGAGGGTGGTCAGTGAGGCGGGCCTTTTTTAGAAGGTGACTTTTGGAAAGGGCAAACACCCAGGGACAGACATTCCAGGCTGGCAGAGGGATGAGCTGATGCAGACATTCCTGGCTACATCAGGGTCTTGGAGCAGAATCGGGAGAGGATCTGGGACAGGATCTGAGATGGGGATGGGAAGATCAGCACAGAGCAGGGTAGCCAAGGGGAGGAAGAGGCCTGGGAGACAAGCTTTGTGTCTCACGGAAAAAGGACTTATGTGTACAAGCTCTTCAGGGGAAACTCCTCATGACTTACACATAATATTTTTAAAATTAATGTAAATGGTAAGCTATTATATTTGCTATTCTGACTTACTGTTTCACTTAATCCATCTCGATATTTTTAAAGATTTTTTAAAAAACAGGGCCAGAATGTTAGTTTAGTAGGTAGGGCATTTGCCTTGCATGCAGCCGACCTGGGTTCAATCTCCGGCATCCCATATGGTTACCTAAGCATGTCCAGGAGTAATTTCTGAGGGCAGAGTCAGGATTAACCTGAGTATTGTCAGGTGTGATTCAAAAGCCAAAAAAAATTAATAAAATAAACGTATAAATAAAAGTAAAAAATTTATACAGCCTGGGTAAACTTACTCCATCCTTTACATCGTAACTGCTTGTTCACTATTCTAATGCGAGGCTGGCTATAACAGACTTCTTCAATCCAGTTCCACTTGAATGGACATTTAGGTTATATCTATTTTCCTTTTCTTCACATCTAAAAATAATGAAATACTGTCTATCACGATACTTAAGTCATTGCATGTTGCAGGACTCCTAAGGGCCGCTGCATCTGCTCTGGATTGCCTCCCGCAAATCACTCCGTAGATAAGGGGGTAGTCTAAATGTGGCAGTTTATCCGACCATGTATGCTGTACTAGCTGGTATAAATATTCTCCCATGCTACCACAATCATCGTGGGACTAGCTAGATCTTACCAGCATATTAGCCTGGCCACGTAGGACACCTAAGTAATTAGACCAGAGAGAAATGCTGTTTGCTTCCAAGCAAACAAGCATGGCTCCCTGATATACTCAAAGGCAACTAAAATATAAAACTACAATGAAGTAGAGGAGACTTGTGAAGGCTTGGAGAAATATTTAACTGGCATTGGTGTTGGTCTTTGGTACAGAGACATGCCATCTCAGAAACCCCCTTCTCTACACTACAAAGGCATTCCCAAGCAGATTTCGGCTCAAAACATTAGCATAGTGAAGGCCCTAGGTGAGGTGCAGGGAGGGATTACCTAAGGGCATTGGACCCTCCCTGCTTTCCATAACAGTGGGAGGAAGGTCTGAGTTACAGGGATATAAACTAGCCGGTCCCCGCTCTCCCGGCCTTCTTCTTTGTGGGATCTCTCCTTGTGAGCGTTCATCCCCCTTGGAAGCTTTTACACGTGGTGGTCGCCATCTTGGCCTACACGTGGCTGGGGTTCTAGCCTGGAATCCTAAGCATCGGGCTTTTCCTTTTGCTGATTTGTATGCCTGAACCTGTGATAAGTAAAGCCTTTAAACACTGCATCGGATTCCTGAGTTTTCATCCATTCCTGCGCCGGCTTCGGAGGTAGAAGGGAACTTCGCTTCCCGGCACTGTCGGGGACCCGGCGGAGCGCCCAGACAATTGCACAGGTATTTATATGCCTTTTTTTTTTTTGCTTTTTTGGGTCCTTTGACATATTCCTTTATAGAAATGCTAGGTCAAAACAGAAGGATGGGCATACTTAATAACAAGTATGAGAATTACCAGTACTCCAAAATTACTACTTCCCTGGAGATAATTCCTTCCTTTGGAAGTGGGGCTTGGAAGGTACAATGGTGGCACTTAGCAGCTATTCCTGGCTCTGTTCTCAGGATTCCTGGCATGACTCAGAGGTCCACCTGTGATCTGGGGTCAGCTGCATGCAAGAGAAGCACCTTACCTTCCATATTCTCTCCCTTGCTCCAGGAGAATTAATTCCATCTTAAAAGATGATTAGGTTTATCTTAGGGATTCTCTAGTTTGTGAATGTATCTCCTCAAAAGTGACCAGAAATCATTTCAGTTACGGGAATGTAACTAAAACTAAACACTTAAAAACTTCTTTATTTTTAATTTTCCTTCAAGAGGACTTACAAAAATCTTTAAGAAAACAGGCTGGGTAATCAGACAGACACGATGCCCACTTCTAGTGCTCATTAGCTTAGATACAATTAGTTTCTCTGAGCCTCAGGTGTTTTCCACAACAGGTATATCAGAGACTCTTTCCAAGGTTTGTGATGCACTCTTTAGTGATGGTCACAGCATAGCACTGTTACAAAGAGAGTGAGTAGTGTTTCTCTACTGTCCTTACCTAAGGTACCGAAGAAATCATTGCCTAAGAAAGGAAATCCAGGTCTGTTGGCCAGAACAATCATCCGAAAATCAGGATGAATCACAATAACATTTTTCTCTTCCATCCACATTAGCAGAATCTGAAAAACAAGAATTCAATTTATTGAGTGACAAAGAGTAGCTTTTATTTTTATGTAAATTCAATGTTCATCTAAAAGATACATTTGCCCCAGGGTTGCTCAATAGCACTTAACCTGGCCTGAGATGATATTTCGATACTATTCCTTATAAATCAGTGACTATTATTCTTTTCAGATCCTGCATTTTGCTAAGAGCCTGCATTCACACAGTAATACAGTGATTCCTGTTAACCATGAAACCTGAGCCTTAACTACATAGAGTATCTTCAAAATCTAGTGAACTCCTTGAACAGTGATGATGTATTTGCAAATAAAGAATTTTACCACAATTCTTATATTACACTGGTTGATATACATTTGAAATTGAATTACTAGTCCGGACAAAAATTTCAGATAATAAAATTTTCATTCTGGGTATTTTAAGAACAGTATTTGCTACAGTATTTGAGTATGCTACCCGCACGGCAGAGCCTGGCAAGCTACCCGTGTCGTATTTGATATGCCAGATACCAGTAACAATTATAGACCTCATTCCCATGACCTGATGGATGGTTTGAGGCTCTTTACGTTCCTGGAGCAAGCAGGTGCCCTTGGGCTCTACTTGTATGAGACAGGACATATGGAGATGTTACTGGTGCCCGCTCGAGCAAATCGAAGATGAACGGGAAGACAGTGATACAGTGATTTGCTTTAGGTTTTTCAAATCCCAGCTTGAGGTTATCTATTTTTATTGTTTGTTTTGGGCCACATCTGGCTGTGTTCAGTCAGAGCTTACTCCTGGCTCTGTGCTTAGGGAATTAGTCCTAGGCAGGGGAGACCACATGGGTTGCTGGGGATTGAACCTAAGTTGGCTACATGCAAGGCAAGTGTCTACCCGCTGCACTATCACTCCAGCCCCGAGGTTATCCATTTTTAAATAAATGATAGCTGTACAGCTCGGATGTGTGGCTCAATTTATATAACACAGGTCTCTCAAGGAAACACAGGCCTTTGTTCCATTCCTGATCCCTCCTCCCCATTCTCTCAACCCCTCCTTTCCCTCACAGATTTGTGATGTGAAGCGTCTACAGTTCGGGAGAAGTATGCAAGTACTTTAACTCATATATTTTCTATGACACCAATTTTTTTTCAACGTGTTAAATTCTGTTTTAACACAACCAACCGTTTTAATATTTGATCTCCATTACCTTTAGTTGTGGCAAGTAACAAGAGTACAGACTCAAGGTTTAATTGATTAAAATTAAAACTGCAATATGAATAGGAAATTCTACAGGGCAAGATAAAAGTTAAGTCTAACAACCCTCAAAGGGATACTGAATGAAATCATGATCAAAAGCTTTAGGGGCTCTTGGGCTTTAAAAGGACATCTCCAATCATACCTAATGTTTAAAATTATGATAGGTCTTGGTAAACTATCCTTTAAAACTGCACCAGAAAATGCATCACATTAAAAGGAAAATATCACTCCTTATAATTTTGTGTAAGCAAAATTTCTTTCGATTTCATTGTCATAGTGTCTCTAAAAAAGGGAGGCAGAACTCTAATTTTGAGGTTAGAATGCTCTTTTAAATAGATAATTCATACTAACAAGAGTTCAGCTTATATTAATTGTGAAACCAAAATATTAGAATACTTTTATTCATGTCAAGGTTCCTAGGCTCACATTCAAGCCACAATGATAATGCTTAAGAAGACTATCTCTGTGGAGACCACCGGTTTGTCTTAGCATGCTCTCTTAGAATACTGACGATGCTTGTTGGCCTCATATTGTTTGGCTACTTGCCTCTACGTTGTCATATGCTTTCACAGTCTTTGAAAACAAAAATTCAAATTGATAGACCGTGCTCTCACATAGCATTAGATAAATCTAATTTTCCCTTGTAAGTAAACAGACTGAAGAGATTCTTCTATCGTTTTTCTCTAACAACATGAAACAGAATAAAAACAGAACAAATTAAAACAGAGGACAGCTTTCAGCAGGAAGCGTGTGTGAGATAGATGTATCTACTGGTGCAATGTCACATCTTATGAATCTGTACAACAATATTAATTTTTATGCTGCAAGTAACAAGACATTCTAGAGCTTTTAAAACTTTGTTTTATGGTCGAAACTACCACAAATGTGTGGGAGCAGAAGTTAGGTAAGACAGAGAAAGTAACAGTGGACCAATGATTGTTGAAAGTCTATTACAATCCACAACATGTAAGAGAGGGAAGAGAGAGAGAGAGAGAGAGAGAGAGAGAGAGAGAGAGAAAGAGAGAAAAGAGATGGAGAACCTGCCATGGAGGCAGGCTAGGGGAGGTGGGAGGGTATCGGGGACATTGGTGGTGGGAGGTGGGCACTGGTGGAGGGATGGGTGCTGGAACACTGTATGGCTTTAAACCTAAACATGAACATTTTTGTAATTGTCAAAAAATAAATAAAATAACATTAAAAAACTTAATTTTATGTGGAACTCAGGGTCTCACACCTGCAAATCACATTCCAGGAGCCAAGAACTTTTATTTGTAATTTTTTTTTTTTGCTTTTTGGGTCACACCCAGCAATGCTCAGGAGTTACTTCCTGGCTCTTTGCTCAGGAATTACTCCTGGCAGTACTCAGGGGACCATATGGGATGCCAGGGATCGAACCTGGGTCAGCAGGGCAAATGCCCTACCTACTGTGCTATCACTCTGGCCCTGGAACCTAGAACTTTTAAAAGTTGCAGATAAAAATTAAACAAAATAAATTATACACAAATAATTATAAGGCAGTATGATAAAGGTTATATGTTGGGATACACAAGAATAGAAGAACATAAAATGGATTGTTCCCAAAACTAACATTTTTAAAGATACTTTAGGATTATTTAAGCATAATAATGAGATATACCTCAGCCATAATGTCATAAATGACAATACAGCAAACTAAGCTTAAGTTATACTGAACTTAGGCTTGTTGGTTTTAGATAGGAAGCCAGCTAGTACGTGACTTGAAACCAGAGATGCAAAAATGACATAAATTGAAAAGTGCTATTTTTAATACTCACTTGCAACAATGCGCCTTCCATCAGCAAGAATCATTTCTCCATTTTCTACCAGAGTTTTTAAAATACAGGTGACATTTGTTGGGGCTTTGTCTGCCTCATCTACTACTAGAATATGGCCCAACTTTACTGCTTTAACCTTTGAAGACAGAACATTTATAATAAACAAAAAAATTAAAGCAATTATTTTAAGAATTTGATCACTGCTTTAGATTTATAAAAGGTATATAAGTTATGCACACACACACACACAAAGAAAGCAGAGCTAAAAACACAACACATGGACCGACATCAAAAGATTCAGTTACTTATCTGCCAACCCTAAAGCAATGACTTTATTTTACTTTTGCATAACAAATACATTAAAAGTAATTTACAAATACTTTGGTAATGTGCCAGGGAGTTGACTGACACTTCATAACCAGAGTGGACATTAGACTACTGCAGTTACAACTCTAAAGGTCTTAAACAGTACATTAAGTCTCTACTACTAAGGAGTTGGTTGTCAGAACAAGAAATATGTACTTTATCTCATTAAGTAATAGGATATACTCAAAGATACGAATTCAGATCTGAAAACAACAGAGTTCTGCTCTCCATTTAAAAGTGAACCCAAAGATTTAGAGCAAATGAGTTAAAAGAGGAAACATGTATCTTCTACTCTCAACCTTAACATCTTTGTGGAAGGAAGGTCAGATCCAATCTGAAAGCCGCAGAGACAAAAATCACTACTGTCTGAATCATGATGGTCTCGTGATGTTTCATTGGCTGTTTGTGCCCAACCCCCAAAGAAATTGTCTAGAACAAAACATGTCTGTTGGAAAGCTGGGCTTTCTTAAGCTAAGAAGTGATTTATTAAGACCATTAAAAAACATTTTAGAGGCATAATATAACTTCAAATTGTACATATCTGAAAATAAACTTTTTTTTTTTTTAAACTCTGGAATTGAAAATGAAATGAGGATTGCCATCATTCCTTAATTCTCCCTTTCAAAAGAAATAGAATAAGAAAACTTAAATTTCCCCAATAATTTGTACTTAAATATCAATTCCCCAAATGACATATGAATGAGTGCTTTCTAGTTAAGTTTGAAATATATTTGAATCTACAGGATGCAAACCTCCTGAAATTGATTAAAAAAAAATAAAGGAAACACAAAAACAACTAGCATTCAACAATACAGTTGAGAAAATTCACATAATTGCATTACTACTAACCAAAGGTGAGTCTTCATACACAATAAGTCCATCTTTAACAGAAGGCTGAAGAGTAAGTGTCTGTACAGTTGTGTCCCTGAAATTAATTGAACACATAGTAAAAAAAATAAACTTATGTCTTATATGAACAAGAATATAATATTTCTTATTTTCTTACTGTATACCACCCAGTTTCTCCTGAAATAAACAAAGCAAATGAAATTCTACTCAGTAAAGGTATTTTGTAGAAACAGTGCAATGGTTTGGAAATTAATACAGATTTACAGATTATTTAGATTCTTTATTCCATTTTTCTTTCTTGCAAATCCTTGTTATGATTTCTTTTTCTTTTTAAAAATCATCACCCAAGGGTGAGGTGAGAAATGCGACATAATATGAAATTACATAAACTGATTTTGATGATAACATTATGTTCTCAAATCTACCTGCTGCTACTTAGCTTATTAGAATCTTTGAAAGCAGAGACGATGTATTGCTGCTGTGTATCTTCTCACTGATGAGATCTATGAACTTCATATCACTTGCTACCATCCTGCTTAAAAAATGTGAGTACAGAAGCTACGGATGATAGATCCAGACAGTCTTAAGGAAATCAATGCCGTCTTCCACATCTAATATTTTAGAACTAAAAAATTCCTGGGCCCATTTGATGTCACGTAGAGAATGAGAATTACGTTTAAAACGTGAGAGGCGCTGGAGAAGCACTATGGGGCAGATCCCTGCCGTGCGTGGCCAGCCCTTACTCAGTCGCCAGCACCACATAGCCCCTTTGCAGCACCAAGAGTTTGGTGGTCTAAGCCCCCTCACCACCATCCTCCAAAGTGAGAGAACCTTCATTTAAAGGTTCAGAGCTTTCTTTTAAGAGCACCCTACCATTTATTCAAAGTAAAATGTGAAGTTACAAATGTTTAGGGATAGGTATTTCAGAGGATAGTGCATAACATACCTCTGAAATGACAACCTAATACCAAAAGTTACCACATCCATTAAACATTATAAAATATGTGTGCTTTTTAAAAAATGATAATAACAAAGGAAACTCAAACTATTATTCAAATAAATTTTTCCTTCATCAAACAAATTAAATCAAAATCAGCCAACTGTATGAGAGGCAGCTGTGGGGTAGGAGATATTACACTTCAAAGTTTGACTAACCAAGGTATAAATCCTGGCTCTTGCCTCTGATTAGCCATTAGATGGTAAGTAAAATGCCGGAGAAACTTTGCTAGAAACTTTGCTATATGTCAACTTTAGCTTTCCTTGGTTTCTGCTCTTGTAACTAAAAGTTCCTTGCCTGTCTAATTTCGACTTGATCTTTTGGGTTTCAGTATAGCAGTATATCTTGTTAAGCCCTTCCTTAAACTTTTTCTACATAGAATATATTCTTTCTGGGCTCCGGATCACCACCATTTTAGCCCTTCCTATGCTATATTGCAATTTCTTATTATAATACTTATATAATGTTTTTGTTTTTTGGGTCACACCAGCAATGCTCAGGAGTTATTCCTGGCTCTGCACTCAGTAATTATTCCTGCTGGTGCTAGAAGGACCATGTGGGATGCCAGGGATTGAACCCGGATCGCCGCGTGCCAGGCAAAATGCCTACCTGCTGTGCTATCTCTCCAGCTTATATAATTTATATATCTACACAATCAGTAAAATTCAAGGACAGACCACATATACCTTCTCCCCTATTCTTTTACAAACCTCTAAGGCATGCATTTCTTGTATGATAAATTCAATAAAATTTATTTAATAAGTGAACTATAGAACACATTTCACATTTTAATAAATATTGCATTAGTCTGCAGCTGATTATCTTAGAGTATGGTATCTTCATAATTCATTTGAAAGTGCGTATGAGCAAAATATTCATGTCATTTGAGGTTGACTAGTCAAGGGACAGAGAGGAATCATGTCTCCATCTGATACTCCAGTTGATTTGAATTTGAATTTAAAAAATATTATTATTATGGGTATTTCTGCACTGAGTAGGAGGGGAGTAATCACTGACATTTATAACCTACAGAATACCTGTTTAATTTCCACCTATTTTAAGCTTTCTCTAGTTTCACTAATGCCTGGTTTATTTCATCTTTTGTGTCCTGAACTACTGCCAGTCTTGACCAATAATTTAAGCACCCACTGCACGATCTTGGCTCTTCTAGGCCTGGTACCTGTACCATGATCTATTGCTTCCTATTGTCCTAGTACTATACTCTCAAATTGTCCAACTCTTTCATCTTTGCTAAACGTAGCTGAAATAAAGCCTTGGGGAATGTCAAAAGAAGTACAAAAAATATTGTGACAATTTATTGGCGCTTTATCAACCTTCAGTATAAATAAAATGCTGCTTAGACAACACAATGATAAGCCGTCACGAACCATTTATTTACTTCTGAGTCTTAAACAATTACTGTGGGATATACATTATGCTATCTACTAAAAGTTAATTTTCAGTGTTTTAAACAAGAACAGAGTTATAATTAATTCTACTTAAATTCACTGTTAATATTCTAGCAATACAGAAAACGGTGGACGATGAAGAGATTCAAAGAGATTTTTAATAAGTTATATTTTATTTAGTTTTTATAAGTATTTTATTATTCCACCGTGAAATATACAATTACAAAGATGTTCATATTTGGGTCTTGGTCATACAGTGTTCCAGTACCCATCCCTCCACCAGTGCCCATCTCCCACCACCAATGTCCCCGGTTCCCTCCCCCTCTTCCAGCCCGCTTCCATGGCTGGTTCTTTATTTCTTTCCCTTTCTCTCTATCTCTTTCTCTTTTCCTTCCCTTCCAGATTGCGGATTACAGAACATACATTAAAGGGTTGTCATGTGTATCTTTTTGTCTGTATTTAATGCTCAGTTCTACGTTGGTATTAGTACTTTTGTCAATTGTTAGCACACTGTTCCATTTTCAAAGAGATTTTTATGGCAATATAATGAATTTCTCAACTTAGTTGTCACATAGTTAATGGGCAACAACATGACACCGAGCTACAAATGGAAAAAAGGAACTCTTGCATCATTGTCAGTATAAAGGAAATTCAGCAGTTTCTTAGTAATTATAGTGCTTCATGGCCAATTAGGAACAGAATCCCAACTTTAAAAGGCAAATCAAAGCAGTCTGTAACACATGCACTCGGGTAGCATACACTCGTCGACTTATATTTCTCAAAAGCTTTTGTGTTAGAAAAAAACACATAGGTTTGAGGGAGCAAAATCAATTCAGACGATTTTCCAAAAGAACTACCAGTGGCGACAAATAAAATGGGAATCATGGCAGAAAATGGAATACTGAGAAAGAAGCCCCAAGGTTAAAAGTGGTTTTTCTCTCTTATGACTCTTAATTCTTCATCTTATGCATAAAAAACCAGATCGCAGTTTCATTAATCTTTTGGATTGTTTCTTTGTGTTTGCAATACATACACTCAGTGGTTACCATGTATGTCCCTTTATCTACTCTCAATATTCAGTTGTAGCATAGGATTACCATTTCCAATTATTATTGGCATACTGATGCCTCCTCTACATTTACACAATGAAGTACTATGCAGCTGTCAGGAAAAACAAAATTATGAAATTTACTTACAAATGGATGGACATGGAGATTATCATGCTAAGTGAAATTAGCCAGATGGAAAAGGGCAGATATAGAATGACTGAGGAATCCCCACACCATAAGAGTCACCATTTTCAACATCCACTGCACAGCTTAGCAGAGCTCCACCCAAGAGAAAAGCTGATCTCAAACCCTGTTCATCAGAGTCCCACCCTACAGCAAAGCCAATTTCAAGCCCAGGTATACTTGAACCAGAGACACAAATACACAGGGCAGAGCTGCTACCAGCTCTCCCTGTGCTCAGCTGATCATAAGGTATCTGGGAGGGAAGGTGAGTTCTAGCCCTGGCCTGCCATCCCAATAGAGCCTCGCAAGAAGCCAGAGGAACCCCCACACCAAGAGGGCTGCCATTTTCAACATCTGAACTCTACAGCTCATCAGAGCTCCACCCAAGAGATAAGCCGATCTCTCCCTGCACAAAGCGGCCCTGTGTTTCATCAGTAAATGCACGACCTGTGAGCCTACCACCGAGAGTATACCACCTGCATGTCAGAACCTGGCAAGCTACCTGTGTCATATTTGATATGCCAAAAACCAGTAGCAATTAAATACCTCATTCCCATGACCTGAATGAATAGTTTGAGACTCTTCATGTTCCTGATGTAAGCAGATGCCCTTGGGCTACACTAGCATGTGACAGGAAGTATGGAGATGTTACTGGTGCTCGCTCGATTGAGCAAATAGATGAACAACGAGAAGACAAGTGATACAAGTGATATATATATATATGTATATATATATATACACACACACATATATATATAATGCATATAAAATGAGACTAATATCCAAATATGACCCAGGAGGACATACAAGGGCAGGAATTTACCACAAGTGTGTGTGTGACACAGGTGAGGTAAGACAGAAAACGGATCAGTTTAACAATAATATTCAGAAATGGTAATGCTATGCTAGAACTGAGTATTGAAACTAGAACAAGGGACATACATGATAACAACTCAAGTGTATGTATTGCAAACTACAACAAACAAAAAGAAGAGAGAGAGAGAGAGAAGAGAGAGAGAGAGAGAGAAGAAAAGTGCCTGCCATCGAGACAGGTAGGCGAGGAAGACACTGGTGGTAGGAAATGTGCACTGGTGGAGGGTTGTGTGCTGTAACACTGTATGACTGAAACCCAATCGTGTACAGTTTTGTAAATGTCTATCTCATGCTGATATAATAATAGCAACAATAAAAAGCAAGATGAAATGAAAAATCTCCAAAAGTTAATTTTTCAAGATATCAGATGATAAAACTTCAATAGTGAGAGAAAAAGTGAGTGACTACAACTGTTAAAGATGGCATGTGAATTAACACAAAGGCAATGATGATTTGTTTTTAAAGAGAGTAACTAAAATGACTTCTTTTCATGAGCATCTTGGTTTTTTGACTGGGGGAGTACTTGGCAGTACTTGGCAGTGTCCATAGGTTGCTCCCAGCTCTGTGCTCAGGGTTGGCAGTGCTTGGGGACCATGTGGTGCTGGTAATCAAATCCAGAACTCTCGCATGCAAAGCATGGATCACAGACCTTTGAGTTTTCTCAAACAAATGCTGTGAATCTTTAAAATAATTTCCCCCAATGGCTGGGTGTCAAAGCCTGGTCTCATGCTTGCAAGACATGAACTATGCCACTGATCCACATTACTGGCCTTTATGAGCATCTTGGATTAAAAGACAATGATTTAAAAAAAAAAACAGCTAATAAAAAAAAACAGCTAAGTGTCGGGATTCCTGGGGTCCCCAACAATACTGGGAAATGAGTTCCCTTCTACCTCCAAAGCGGGCTGGGAATGGATAAAAACTCAGGAATCTGGCACAGTTTTAAAAGACTTTGCTATCACCGGTTCTGATATACAATCCAAGAACAGGAAAAACCCTGAACTCTGGGTTCCCGTCTGGGCCCCGGTGACATGTAGGCCAAGATGGCTGCCACTACGTGTTGAAGCCCAACAGAGAATGGAGAGGACAGTGAGAGGCAAATGCCAAGGGAAGCCAAAATGGCAAAAAAGGCCCTTCTTCTTTTCCTAGTTTCTTTTATAGACAGAAGCTCGCTAAAATCTTCCAGCCCACCCCATTGTGGGTTGGACTATCTAGAGATGAAGCCCAGTAATGTAGATCTTTGAAATGTAGATCTTTAGGTGGGCCTTTGGCTTAAGCTTTACAAAAGCCAGAGCTGATTCCCAGAGGCAAAATCTCCCTAGCAGAGTGAGGAGGGGGCTGCATCTCTGAAACCAGAAAGCAATTCAGAATGTAATTTGTAGGACATGGCATTACAGATCCCAGACTCTGGATCCCACTAAGGTTCAAAATCCATCAGAATAATTCACTTTGGCATTACCTTTAGAGCCAGAAACATATTAGTTTGCCTGGAGGACAATGCACTGGCATGTCTCTGAACTAGGAGAATTGATTACTTTATAGTTGATCCAACAAAGCCAAGTACTCTTGGGATATCTATATGTACGCCCCTTTGGGAACCATGGGAACAGAGTATTGATCAGTGGCAAGCGAGATTCATGATAAAAATATTTATGCCAAATAAAATTATGAAATCAGTCCAATTCTGCCCGAACTCCCATTGTGTCTGCTCTAAAAGATTCCCCAAAGGCAGGGACCAGCTTTCCACAAAAAACTAAGTGTAGCTGAGTCTAAGGCTCAGTAAGGTGTGTCATCCCAAAACTAAGGATCTAAGGATAATATTTTACCTACTACAATTTTACTTCTATTGTGATAAGTTAATTTCAAGGGCAACTTTGGAAATAAAAGTTGATAAATATTTAATACAGTCAACAATTTCAACAATACTGAGAGAAAAAGAATCAAAATACATTTTAGTTACATTTCCTTAGCCTGGGCTTTAATCAAGCCTTTCTAATATATAACAGCTATCAGTACTGCTTGATGAATTAGAATTTTCGGTTAACCACTAACATTTATGCAGTACCAATTGTCCTCATCTTTTACTATCTTACAAGCTAGAGCTGCCATCAATTAAAATCTGAGTTAATAAAGAAGGTATTCATAGAAATACAGTGATACAGTGTGTAAGAGAAGGGAGAAAGAGAGAGAGAGAGAGAGAGAGAGAGAGAGAGAGAAAGAGAGAGAAAAGAGACAAAGAACCTGCCATAGAGGAAGGCTAGGGGAGGGGGAGGGAATTGGGGACATTGGTGGTGAGAAATGGGCACTGGTGGAGGGATCGGTGCTGGAACACTGTATGACTGAAACCCTCTAACATGAATATCTTATGAACATCTTTGTAATTGTATAACTCACGGTGGTATAATAAAATATTTAAAAAAAGAAAAAATACAGTGATAATATTCTTCATTTAACTCTGTGATTTTAAAGTTTTAATTTAAATCAGAGTTACTGCTGCTTAACAGCAATTTAAAGTGATTCTAAAAGCAATAAAGGTAATTAAATTGTAGAATGACAAGCATTTTATCAAAATTAGGAAAGAAAACTTTGCTCCAGAGAGCAAGCACAACCCTTCTGATAGAGGTGCTAACATCTTCCGTTTACTGAGGCATCTGAGACCTTGAAAGAGGGCTGTTTATTTTGGTCCCCAGAGCACTGCCAGGAGTAATTCCTGAGTGCAGAGACAGGACTAACCCCTGAGCATCTCTGGGTGTGATTAAAAAAAAAAAAGAGGGATGTTTATTTTAAGGAGAATATTTTAAAGAGTAGTATTTAAGTTAGTTAATGGCTTGTTTTCTCTTAGAAAACAATCACAGTTAACACAGGGTGAGAGAGGTAGACAAACTTTGAAACCACATAATCATCTTTAACTTAATAATTAAAATATAAATGGCTATGGAATAGTCCACTCATATTATTAAGTAATAAAATAAGAAGGAGTGGTCAAGAGCACAAAGCCAGGTGTAAAGTGTAGAATAGCAGAGTGTAGCCCCCAAAACCAAGGGGGAAAACCACCACCATGGGTTAAATTTGAGTCTTATTAATTTAACCAGTCACTTAATTTCCAAGATACCATCTCTACAGAGGAAACTAAAACAAAAGTTGTGAAGGCCATGGACAGAAAGAAAGAAGATGAAAAAAAAAAGAGAGGTATCAAACTGCTATTCTGTGCATTGAGGGGAAAGTTTTTTTAGTAAGATAAAAATAATTGTTACTGCCAAAGTGACTGAAAAGATTCCAGCTCTTAAAATAGTTGTTTTGTAGGACAAATAGTTTATTTACTAGTCAATCACTTATCACTAATAGGTCCAGATGCAAAAAATCCTAACAAACTATAAAAAGACTTTAAGGGAATAATATTTATGGAAGGAAGTCTATACTGATGTAACATTTTGTTCTTCAGAGGTTCATGTTGGGGAGAGTGGGTGAAAAACAGGCACAGAAAACAGTGAAAAATAGCCACAAAAAACAAAGCGGTCCTCTGATAGAAGTTACACATTTCAAGAGTGCTGAGTTTCAAAATATATTTATTTGCCTTTGTCAAATCTCCTGGCATGATATTAATACTATTTAAAACAGATTCCTCCAGGTTTGAAGCAACACTGATAATGAAGTATTCCAACCAACTGAAAGTCTTGTAAATTGTCTCTTTTGAAGGTAAATGTACTAAAATGCCATATTAAGACTCAGTTCATTGATCTTTACTCTGAAAGGTCTCTATTGACTTCAGTAAATTTTAAGAGCTTAAAACAATGTAGCTTCTTTGTGGGATCTTAATTTTCCTGTATTCCAAAAAAAAAAAAAAGAAAGAAAGAAAAGAAAAGAAAAAGAATCTGCAGGTCCTCTTTTCCTCTGTCCTCTACCAATGAACTGCCAGAAAAGAGTCAGGAAATGGAGGTTAGAGCATAAAACTGACTGAATACACACAGATGCAAATGCAGACAAAACCCAGTATGAGATGCTGAATATTTACAGAGTGACACATTTTCTAACTGCTCACTGTGAAAAGTGGTAATAAAAAATAAGTGGCCACTTTTTAATGGCGAGCTCATTCCACACCTTTATATTTTCATACATTATTTTATACAAATTAACATATAAAATATAAATATGGATTTGAATGTATTTAAGTGAAATTACTACAAACTAATACTGTACCATTTTTGTTATAGCATGATTCAAATCTTTCATTGGACCAAATATCAAAAGCAATTCAAAATAAAAGGTAAAGTAAGCTTTTTTGTTTTGTTTTGGGGGCTCACCGGCGACGCTTAGGGCTTATTCCTGGCTCTGCACTCAGGGGTCACTCCTGGTGTGCTCAGGGAACCACGTGAGGTGCTGGGGGTCAAGCACAGGTCAGACACCTGCAAGCGCCTTATCCGCTGCACTTTCTCCCTAGCCCCTAAATTAAGTTTTTGATTACAGAGACAAATATTAAACTAGCCTGATACTTTCTTTTCATTTATTATTATTTATTTTTGCTTTAGGCTCACACCCAACTGTGTTCAGGGCTTACTCCTGGCAGGGCCAGGGACCATGTTCTGTCAAGCATATACCAGTAGGCCACATTCAAGGTAAGCCCTTACATGCTTTACTATCTCCCTGATCTCTCACCAGCTCTTCCTGACATGGCCTAGGCTCATCTGTTTTGATTAGGAACTCTAATATATATATATATATATATATATATATATATATATATTTTTTTTTTTTTCCTTTTTGGGTCACACCCGGCGATGCTCAGGGGTTACTCCTGGCTCTGCACTCAGGAATTACTCCTGGGGGACCATATGGGATGCGGGGATGGAACCATATGGGATGCCGGGGATGGAACCCGGGCCGGCATGGGCCGGCCGCATGCAAGGCAAATGCCCTACCTGCCGGGCCCCAACTCTAATATATTTATTTATTTTTGGACCACACCTAACGGTATGAAGTGCTTTCTCCTGGGTCTTCACTCATTATCATTCCAGGTAGGGCTTAGAGAGTCATATGTGGTGCCAGGGATCTAACCTGGGTTAGTAGGAGGCAAGGCCTTACCCACTGTACTGTCTCTCTAGCTTTCCTTTTGCATAATATTGCCTAAAAATGATTAGGAAGGCGGCATCTTGTATACATCATATTATTTGGCATATACTAAAATCAGTATGACTACTTTATTATTTCTGGTTATTCACATACTGGAAAAAATTCCAAATGTTTCAGTTTAAATTTGACAGTACTTTAACAATGAGAGTAAATCAGAAAATAGCATGTACGATTTATATGAAATGCTGTTTTCTGTAATTTACTGATTTTATTGTCTTATGATAGATTTCTTGAAGAAAGACATCTGTCATCATAATAAAAATTTATTAAAATCTTTGTAATTTTTTTATTAAGTCTTTATGATACTTTGAAGTATCTATGGTATTCTTAAATATCCATGATAGATATTCTTAAAGATTTTATTAAGTCCTTATGATAGATATTAAAGAAAGACTTCTGTCATCATATGAAAAATAACACAGATCATTTTAGTAGCAGAAGTTCAAGAGTTCATTTCAGACCCGGTCTAGTTTCCAGTGTCATGTAATGATAAAAAGGAGAACTTAAGAGGTTCAGAGGATCAAGCAATTCTCTAAGCATATTACTTTGCCATGGCTTTTATCTTAAAATTTGATGGATATTTTGATGCTATTATATATCACATTCAGTTGTTTCATACTGAAATATTTAGTATCTCTTAGAAATCAGCCATAAAGGAGTTGTTGTCCTGAGCAAATACCTTGAGGAAATTGGACTGACCTGAAGACAACTGATGCTGCAAGGCAAGTTCAGCATCTGGCTGCTTTTGCTGTTTTGGCATCTGTCACGTCATTCCGTGAACCAAAATTAAACCAGTGAGTGGCTATAAATGGCAATTTTGAGTGTTTTAGTGTCTTAGGAATGATGTCAGGATACTAATTGTGGAGAAACTCCAGAATGATGCCAAACATGTGGTATGGGGAGTGTTTTATAACTTCTGCTGGCAGGTAATTCAACAGCTGGACCTTTGTAATAATCCAAAGAGCTTAGGTCTCCTGGGAGTACAATGCCCCTCATCTCCTGGGAAATCTCTTCTATTCTTTCAGATAAATATGAAAGAGTTGTTTATTTGTTATGTTCTCACAACAGAACTTAGGAATTCTACAATGTACTTTATGGATTCAGGTCTTGTTGGAGGACAGGTTTAGCTATTCTGGGAGTTTTGTTGTTTTGCCCACTCCCAGCTTAATCTACTTAAGTCAAGGTTCATTCTAATGAGACTTCTCTTCTATGTAAACACTGCTAGAGGGTGTGGCACTTACAGAAGTCACCTTGATTGAATAACTTCTGACTTATACATCTACTAAGACTTCTATGCTTTCTAGATTGGGCACAGCTCCTCTTTATACCCACTGCACCCAGCGTGGGACAGTTAGAATTTACCAGGAGACTACCACCCTGGCTACGCTGAGACTATAGGAAGACTATAGGAAGGATCATACTAGTTTGCTCTAAGCAGGCGAGAGTGACCCTTTCAGTACACGAGAACAAGATACTCAGAATCACCCTGGTGCAGATAATAATAAGAAAGAACTTGTGGGTACCATCTAGATTACATGAAGCTCATGAAGTTAAGATGTATTATTTTATATCAGCCCTCTCTCTCTCCAGTGTTTTACATAAGAGATAATCTCCTTAGTCCTTGGCATAACCTTTGTTTATACCTGCAATAAGGTGTGGCACTACACTCTGTTTAGAGTTCTTTGTTGTCGTGCCCCTCCCGGTTGGATAACTTTGGTGTATATAAGGGGCTGACTTGAGGCCCCTTCACCTTTTTGCCTTTTGGTTCCTCAGCCTTCAGCTTTCGGCTCCTGGGCGCTTTTTGGCTTTTGGCTTTGGCTTTTGGCCTTTTGCTCCTTCTTCTGGGTAGGACTCAGATCGGGTGAGATCCTCTCTCTCTTTGGTGGGAGACTTAGGCTCTTTTGAATGGTCTAAGTTCGGACCAGAGCTAAAGTTTGTTCATTATATTGGAGTGCTGTGGAAGAGCTTTGTACTATTAAAAGCCTTTTGGAACTGCAACGGACTCGTGAGTTTTCATCTGTTCTCCCGGCGTCCTCGGAGGTAGAAGACAACCTCTGTCCTGACACTGTCGGGGACCCTGGCAGTGTTCCCGACAAGGTCTGATATTGAAATATTTAATCCATTTTAATCTGATTTTTTGTACATGGTATTAGACAGAAGTCCAAGTTCATTTTTTTTACATGTAGCTGCCCAGTTTTCCCAGCACCACTTGTTGAAGCGGCTTTCCTTGCTCCATTTCATACTTTTTGCTCCTTTATCGAAGATTACTTGTTCATGTATTTGAGGATGTGTTTCGGGATACTCAACTCTATTCCATAGGTCCACAGGTCTGTTTTTATTCCAATACCATGCTGTTTTAATTACCACTGCTTTGTAGTAGAGTTTGAAGTTGGGAAAGGTGATGCCTCCCATCTTCTTTTTCCCAAGGATTGCTTTAGCTATCTGTGAGGGTTTATTATTCCATACAAATTTCAGAAGTGTTTGGTCAATTTCTTTGAAGAATGTCATGGGTATCCTTATAGGGAAGGCATTGAATCTGTACAAAGCTCTAGGGAGTATTACCATTTTGACCACGTTGATTCTCCAGATCCATGAGCAGGGAATGTGTTTCCACTTCCTTGTGTCCTCTTTTATTTCTTGAAGTAATGTTTTATAGTTCTCTTTTTAGAGGTCCTTTACGTTCTTTGTCAAACTGATTCCTAGGTATTTAATTTACTGTGGCACAATAGTGAATGGGATCATTTTCTTTATGTCTCCTTCCTCTCTTTCGTTATTTGTATATAAGAAAGCCACCAACTTTTGGGTATTGATTTTGTACCCTGCTGTTGCAGGATTCCTAAGGGCCGCTGCATCTGCTCTGGAGTGCCTCCCGCAAATCACTCCGTAGATAAAGGGGTAGTCTAAATGTGGCAGTTTATCTGACCATGTATGCTGTACTAGCTGGTATAAATATTCTCCCATGCTACCACAATCATCGTGGGACTAGCTAGATCTTACCAGCATATTAGCCTGGCCACGCTGGACCCTAAGTAATTAGACCAGAGAGAAATGCTGTTTGCTTCCCAAGCAAACAAGCATGGCTCCCTGATATACTCAAAGGCAACTAAAATATAAAACTACAATGAAGTAGAAGAGACTTGTGAAGGCTTGGAGAAATATTTAACTGGCATTAGTATTAGTCTTTGGTACAGAGACATGCCATCTCAGAAACCCCCTTCTCTACACTACAAAGGCATTCCCAGGCAGATTTCGGCTCAAAACATTAGCATAGTAAAGGCCCTAGGTGAGGTGCAGGGAGGGATTACCTAAGGGCATTGGACCCTCCCTGCTTTCCATAACAGTGGGAGGAAGGTCTGAGTTACAGGGATAAAAACTAGCAGGTTCCCGCTCTCGGGGCCTTCTTCTTTGTGGGATCTCTCCTTGTGAGCGCTCATTCCCTTGGAAGCCTTTTTCTCCTTTTTACAAAACCTTTACACGTGGTGGTCGCCATCTTGGCCTACACGTGGCTGGGGTTCTAGCCTGGAATCCTAAGCACAAGGCTTTTCCTTTTGCTGATTTGTATGCCTGAACCTGTGATAAGTAAAGCCTTTTAAAACTGTATCGGGGGCTGGAGCGATAGCCCAGCGGGTAGGGCGTTTGCCTTTGCACGCGCCGGCCTGTGCCCGGCCTGGGTTCGATCCCCGGCATCCCATATGGTCCCCCGAGCACTGCCAGGAGTAATTCCTGAGTGCAGAGCCAGGAGTAACCCCTGAGCATCACCGGTGTGACCCAAAAAGCAAAAAAATAATAATAATAAATAAAACTGCATCGGATTCCTGAGTTTTCATCCATTCCTCGCCAGCTTGGGAGGTAGAAGGGAACTCGCTTCCTGGCACTGTCAGGGACCTCACGGAGTGCCCCGACACCCTGCTACTCTACTATAAGGCGCCTATTGTTTCTAGGAGTTTTGGGTAGAGTTTAGGGCTCTCTAGGTATAATATCATATCATCTGTGAACAGTGATAACTTGACTTCTTCCTTGCCTATCTGGATGCCCTTAATGTCCTTTTCTTCTCTGATTGCTATGGCAAGTACTGGAAGTACTATTTTGAATACAAAGGTGAGAGAGCGCAACTTTGTCTTGTCCCTGATCTTAGGGGAAGGCTTTCAATTTTTCTCCATTGAGAATGATACTTGCTGTGGGCTTTTGGTAGAGAGCTTCGACTATCTTGAGGAAGGTTCCTTCAATTCCCATTTTTTTGGAGGATTTTAATCATGAATGGGTGCTGGATCTTGTCAAATGCTTTTTATGCATCTATTGATAAGATCATATGGTTTTTATTTTTTCTCTTATTGATATGATGTATTATGTGAATTGACTTGTGAATGTTGAACCATCCTTGCATTCCCGGGATGAATCCTACTTGGTCATGATGTATAATCTTCTTGATGAGTCTTTGGAGTTCTGTTTGCTAGTATTTTGTTGAAGATCTTAGCATCTGTGTTCATTGGGGATATTGGTCTGTAATTTTCTTTCTTTGTGTTGTCTTTCCCTGCTTTGGGTATCAGAGTGATATGTGCCTTGTAGAAGCTGTTTGGGAGAGTTTCTGTTTCTTCTATTTCCTTGAAGAGCTTGAAGACGACAGGCAGTAGGTCTTCCTTAAAAGTTTGGTAGAATTCACTAGTGAAACCATCTGGACCTGGGCTTTTGTGTTTGGACAGACTTTTTAATTGCTGTTTCAATTTCCTCGATGGTGATAGGCTTATTCAGGTGTTGGAGGTCTTGTTTCAGTCGTGGGAGGTTATAGGATTTCAGGAATTTATCCATTTCTTCTAGGTTCTCATGTTTCATGGCATAGAGGTTCTCAAAGTAATCTCTGCTGATATTTTGGATTTCTGAGGTTTCTGTTGTGATGTCACCATTTTCATTTCTGATTCTGTTTATGTGGGTTCTCTCTTTCCCTATCCTTACAAGTCTTGACAGTGGCTTGTCGATCTTGTTTATTTTTTCAAAGAACCAGCTCTTGGTTTCATTAAAATTTTGGGGTTTTTTTATTGGTTTCCAGTTTGTTGATTTCCTCTCTAATTCTTACTATTTCCTTCTTTCTTCCTGAGTTGGGTGCATTTTGTGGGCCTTTATCTAATATTTTGAGCTGTGAAGTCAGATTATTTATGTGGGCCCTTTCTTCTTTCTTGATGAATGCTTGCAGAGCTATGAACTTTCCTCTTAATACTGATTTTGCTGTGTCCCATAAATTCTTATAGTTGGTGTCTTCATGTTCATTTGCTTCCAAGAATCTTTGGATTTCCTGTTTGATTTCTACTATGACCCACTGGTTGTTCAGCAGTGAGCTTTTCAGTTTCCAGGTGTTTAGTTTGACTTCCTGCTTCTGTGTATGATTAACTTCTATTTTCAGTGCATCATGGTCTGAAAAGATTGTTGTAACAATTTCTATCTTTTTATTTTATTCAGGTATGCGCTGTGGCTCAGCATGTGGTATATCTTGGAAAATGTTCCATGTGCACTGGAGAAAAATGTGTATTTAGCTTTTCTGGGATGGAAAGCCCTGTATATATCCACTAGCTCTCTTTCTTCCATCTCTTCATTCAGGGCCAGTATTTCCCTGGTGAGTTTCAGTCTCGTCGATCTATCCATAAGAACTTACGAATTCTAACATACCAATGGGTATGTTAGAATATTTCTAAAATATTCCAATTTCTAAAATATTTCTAAAATATTCATTGCAAAAAAAAAAAGAAGTACTAAATACTGAGATGAGACTTTTGCATTTTAAAATGGTTTATTTTAGATGAGGACTTGAAATAGGTTACTGTCAATCAGTACTCAGAAACACCGACTTTCTCAAGCAAGGACTTCCTTGGTCAACTTAATGTAAACTGTAAATCCTATTCTGGTCTCCTTTCCATCTTTCCCCCATGGCACTTGCAATCTGATGTACTATATTTTAATTATCTTGTTCATTAAATTAGAATATAGTACTAGAATATAAACAAGAAGGCTGTTTTTTTCAGCTTTCCCCCTTTGGTTATAATAACTCATGTTTAGAAAAGTGACCAATAAAGAGAGTACAGCAGATAGTACTGCAGATAGTACTGGCCTTGCATGTGTCTGACCCAACTTAGACCTCACTCCATATGCCCCCACCCTCCCACCACCACCTACTACACCAGGCCTGATCCTGGAGCACAGAGTCAGGAATAAAGCCTAAGTATAGCCATTTTGGTCCAAAAAACAAAAACAAACAAACAACAAACAAAAGTAACCAGCAGAAGCCAGGTAATTAGTAATGTTTGTTGGAACAGCTGCTTTCCAGCCAGCTATTTTCCTTGGGAACCCCGAAGCTACATTGAGTTCCTGGCAGCCCCTACACAGTACTTACTTCTTTTTTTTTTTTTTTTTTTGCTTTTTTGGGTCACCCCCCGGCGCGCTCACCGGGTTACTCCTGGCTCTGCACTCAGGAATTACTCCTGGCGGTGCTCGGGGACCATATGGGATGCCGGGATCGAACCCGGGGCCGGCACAGGCCGGCTGCGTGCAAGGCAAACGCCCTACCCGCTGGGCTATCGCTCCGGCCCAGTACTTACTTCTTATGGAATCTTTCTTCCCTGCTGTTCACTCTGCCTGGAAAACTATTAAAATGCCCATTTTTTAAGAGTCAGCTCAGGGTAGCTTCTCTGAAGAATGCCTTATTTCATACTTTTCTCATCTGAACTAACTGTTCCATAAGAAAAACCCTTACATTTGACATAAAATATTAAGTTGTTTATATATAATATTTTGTTCCTCATAAGGTACCCAACATAAGCAAAAGGATATCTGTTTTTAAAAAATATATAAACCTGGCAAATATCACTATTAATCATGCTTTTTAGTCATGCAATAGAAGTTTGTACAACGATGAATGAGCACCGAAGATTTAAAATAAATATGTAACTCCAATGTATAAAGCAAATTATTAGGCATGAAAGGTAATAAAATAAATAATTGTGAGATCCTACTCTCAAAAGCTCAGAGAAATAGAAGACAATTAAATATAATTCATGTCAAAATGTGATATAGTTATTTAACAGAAATTAAAAAGTTCAATAGGGATATAAGGAGAAAGGCAATTGAACCTGACTTATAGAACAGGCTCCTGGTTACTGAGTATGATTTTTTGGGGGTACTTTCAGACAGAAACAGATAAACCATGCATTTTGGAGACAAGAATATTTCAAGGAATATCAAGCATATTTAAACTACAGCAGAAAGAAGAGGAGTAGAGGTGAACAGATAGAATGAGTCAGAGAAGAGGGTTTTCTTAAATATGCTCAAAAATCCCAACTTTACTTTATGGAAATGAAGGATGAGTCATCTATCAATTTTAGAGAGAAAACTCTAGAAACACCTCAAGCATGATTGGGAAGGAAAGAATTAGATTTTATTAATTTAACAAACGTGTATCAAACAACCACCATATTCGGATACGCTGCAAGGAGGCAGTTTGCAGACCTGTCCATTCCTGAAGGGGCACAGTCTAGAATAGGAGACAGAGGCGGGAAGATGCAGGTATGAATGAAAATAAACAAGACAATAGCAGAACCTGCGCTGGGCCAGTGGCGGCCTCAAACTTACTAGGCCACTAGCATGTCTCAGGAAAAACATCAGTCGGCACCTCCCTGGAATTCTACTTTAAATAATAATGTGTGTCCTCCACCATTAGACCTGTGACTTCTCCTGCCCTCTCGCCCCTCAAGCCACACACTAACATGCATGTTGGGAAACACTGCTTGAGACAAACTACCAATGTGCTTCCTTAGAAGATATTCTAAAATTACAGAAACAGAAATCAAACATATGCTAAAGATGAAAACAATAGCTAAACACACCTTCAGATTTAATTTTGTTACTACCAGTAAACTTTTTCTCTGATTAAAAGATAAAGAGGAGAGCTGGAGAGTTGATATAGTTGGTCGGATGTTTGCACTGCTTGCAGAAGACCTGGGTTTGAGCCTCAGTACACGATATGGTTCCTTAAACTACACTAGGTATAATTCTTGAGCACAGAGCCATAAGTAACCCCTGAGCATCACCAGATGTAACCACAAAAATAGATAGATAGATAGATAGATAGATAGATAGATAGATAGATAGATAGATAGATAGATAGATAGATAGATAGATAGATAGATAGATAGATAGATAAAAAAAAAAAAAGGAATGTTTTGGAGAAAGCTGTGAGCTGACACAATTTTTTATTTGTGTGAGTTAAAGGCCTAGTCCTAAATGTGTTAAAGTCCTAAATTTGCCTTAATGGCTCCTCGTAGTTAGATGAACTCACGAAGACAAGCAGAAATGCTAATTCGCATTTGCCTATAACTCAACATGCCTTTTCCAATGTCATCAAACAGATATACAAAGATCTCTGTTAAAATTAGACTTGGGAATTTCAATCTTTCCTGATGTGAAACAGTGGTCTGAAAAATTCTCAATGGGGAAAAACTAAAAGCCTTCCCCTTAAGATAAGGGACAAGACAAGGCTGCCCACTCTCACCACTTCTATTCAATATAGTACTGGAAGTACCTGCCATAGCAATCAGGGAAGAAAAAAGACATTAAAGGCATCGAGATAGGAAAGGAAGAAGCCAAGTTGTCACTATTTGTAGAAGACATAATATTATACCTGGAAAACCCTAAACTCTCTACCAAGAGGCTCCTAGAAATAATAGATTCCTATAGTAGAGTGGCAAGGTTCAAAATCAATACCCAAAAGTCAATGGCCTTCCTATACACAAACAATGAAAGAGAAGAAAGGGACATTAAAAAAAACTATCCCATTCACAGTTGCACCACAGAAAATCAAATACCTAGGGATCAGTTTGACAAAGAATGGAAAGGATCTCTACATAGAAAACTACAAAACATTACTTCAGGAAATAAAAGAGGACCTGAGGAAATGGAGACACATTCTCTGCTCATGGATTGGAAGGATTAACATTATCAAAATGGTAATACTCCCTAGAGCTTTATATAGATTCAATGCAGTCCCTATAAAGATACCCATGATGTTCTTCAAAGAAATTGAACAAACATTCCTGAAATTTGTATGGAATAATAAACCCCCCACGAATAGTTAAAACAATCCTTGGGAAAAAGAAGATGGGAGGTATCACTTTCCCCAACCTCAAGCTCTACTACAGAGCAGTTGTAATTAAGACAGTTTGGTATTGGTATAGAGACAGACCTGTAGACCTATGGAATAGAACTGAGTATCCTGAAACACACTCTCAAATATACAACCACTTAATCTTCGATAAAGGAGCAAAAAAATATTAAGTGGAGCAAAGAAAGCCTCTTCAACAAATGGTGCTGGAAAACTGGGCAGCTACATGTAAAAAATGAACTTAGACCTCCTTCTAACGCCATGCACAAAAGTCAGATCAAAATGGATTCTAGATCTCAACATCAGACATGAATCTATAAAGTACATCGAAGAAAACATAGGAAAAATGCTCTACGACATTGAAACTCAAAGCATCTTCAAAGATGAAACACCACTGACCAAGCAAATGGAAGTAAAGATAAATAAATGTGATTACATAAAATTGAAAAGCTTCTGCACCTCAAAAGAAACGGTGACCAAGACACAAAGACAATTTACATAGTGGGAAAGGATATTCACCCAATACCCATCTGACAAGGGGTTAATATCCAGGATATATCAGGCACTGATAGCACTTCACAAGAAAAAAACAGCCAACCCCATCGAAAAGTGGGAAGAAGAAATGAACAGAAACTTCCAAACAGAAGTTCGAATGGCCAAGAGACATATGAAAAAGTGCTCTTCATCATTAATCATCAGGGAGATGCAAATCAAAACAACAATGAGGTACCATCTCACACAACAGAGACTGGCACACATCCAAAACAGCAAGAAAAACCGGTGCTGGTGTAGATGTGGGGAAAAGGAGACTCTCATCCACTGTTGGTGGGAGTGCTGATTGGTCCAGCCCTTTTGGAAAACAATATGGAAATTCCTCCTTAAACTAGATATTGAGCTCCCATTTGATCCAGCAATACTACTCCTGGGAATATACCCTAGAGACCCAAAAACACATGGCAGAAACACTATCTATACTTCATTATTCATCGATGCGCTATTCACGATAGCTAGAATCTGGAAACAACCTCCGTGCCTGAGAACTGAGGACTGGCTAAAGAAACTGTGGTACATCTACACGATGGAATACTATGCATTGTCAGAAAAGACAAAATTATGAAATTTACCTGCAAATGGCTGGACATGGAGACTATCATGCTAAGTGAAATTAGTCAGAAGGAAAAGGACAGATATGGAATTACTGCATTCATTAATAGGATATAAATAGATACCAGTGTTTTACTAAGTGTGGGCAATGGTAATGTCAGACTAGAACTCACCATTAAGTATACACAAAGAGACATAAATGATAAACTCTCAATATCTGCAGGGTTAGCCACAATGTGTAAAAGAAGAGGGAGAGAGATGCAGAGACAGAGAAAGACAGAGAAACAGGAAATGGGGGTATCTGCTACTGAGGCATCCTGGGGGTGGGCGGGAGGGGGTGTGGGTACATTGGTGGTGGGGATGGGGCCTTGGTGATGGGATGGGTGCTGGAATACTGTATTACCAAGAACCAATTTTGAACACCTTTGTAATTGCATGTCTCAGGGTGGTGTAATAAAAAATTTTTTTAAAATGGATGGGACCATGCCACATTCTATATTTTAAACAAGTGGACCTAAAACTCACTGAAATCCCTAACAAGCGGACATTTAACATTTAAAATTTGGTTTTCAAATTGCTTTGTTGTGCAGACATGAGACCCTGTGGATGTGCGTGCCCTCGTTCTACATTTCAGAACTTCTAGCAGAAAATGTGCATTTTTTTTCATACCAATACTTGTCTGTAGACACCAATATAGTGCCCTGCAAGTCAACTCAATCTGATTAACGAAGCAGAGCTAGCACTAAGCCTGAGTCTGAACTCTATGAAAATGTTTCAACTACAGATACCAAGTGCAACTCATTCATCCTTCTGACCAAGCAGCCATAAAGCCGGATTTTATGACCCTTTTCAGATTCAACAATTTGTCAGAAGGGGCTGGTGGGTGAGAACTGTGGTTAAGGTGCTACTTTCTGTTGACGGAATTAATGAAAGAAAAACGTAGAAATAATTCTTAGCTAAGATTTTCCAGAAATGCTTTTAGTTTCTTGTAAGTACATTACTGACACATCTCAGGAGAAATTACTTAGCAAAGATGTGAACTGAGTGTATAGCACACATTTACTGATAGAATTTAGAGAGAGCAATACCTGCCATCTGTTTCTGCTCAAGTTGTTGCCCCTGCTGTCCCTGTAAGAGTTGGTTAGAGACATTTGCCTCACTTATAAGGACAGTACTTTATAAAGCTCAAAAAAATCCACTCCAGAACTTAATGAAGAAAGAACCTTGGGCAGCACAGAGCACAAGATACTTCTTCACAGTCCGTGTACGTCTGTATGCTCTAAGGAACCCACTGCCAATTCTGACTGGGAGGCCCGCAAAGAGCAGATCAGGTTTAAAGGGTCAGGATGGGATGTCATGATGAAGGACATCTGATATGAAACAATTAAGAGACACAATTTATCTTTAATGTAACTAGGAGGTGAAATGTTAAAAATTCTTCTCTCTTCAGAATAATCATTCATTTAAAAATGAAAGCCAGTAAATGATTTTCTTAACCCAATTTTTCTTTGCAAGTGGAAAAAAAGAAGGGCTGGAATTTATGACCTAAACAGTAAATGGTGATTGAGGTGAACAAGAGGATAGATGAGATTGGAGGTGATCAGTATAGGGGAAATTTAGCTATCATTACAGTATATTTCTTTTTTGGCTTTTTGGGTCACCCCTGACAATGCTCAGGGGGCTACTCCAGGCTCTGCACTTGGGAATCACTCTTAGCAGTGCTCAGAGAACCATATGGGAAGCCGAGGATCAAACTCAGGTCAGCTGTGTGCAAGGCAAATGCTCTACTCACTGCACTATCACTTCAGTGTCGATATAGCATATTTCTGTGAAAAGGAAAGCAGAATAAAAGTTTAGAAAGGCATCAGTTTTGATACCTGAGTAATAAACTGAGGTATGTGTTCTATTTTTACATTTAAAGCTTTTGATATTAAGAAATTAAGTAACACTTGAGGAAATATTGCTTATCTCTGTTGGGGAAAGAATATAACAGCTAAGAAAAAATATACAGTGCATCAGTGGTTCCCAAGCTCATTAAGCTTATGATCTGGAAAACAATGCTGAAAGCTAATCCCACAGGATCCTCCTTGTCTTCCCCCATTGGCTAAAAGCATGATGCCTGCTCCCCGCTCCAGTCTCAGTTGTCTGCTACAATGACTTAACCTCTGCAACCCACAATGTAGTGCGAGAATGTCCAAAGACCACAGTAATACAAGCCATGGTGACAGGACAAAGAAAAGACTCACTGATGATCTACCCCAGGGGAGGTGTGCTTAAGAGAGAAATCCTTAGTAATTTGGAGCTATACATAGTCCAGAAAACAGAAACTTAATAAGGGCATTACTATTGAAAAAATTTAAAAATATAGAATTACTGGGAAAGAAAGCACTTGGGATCACGCTAAGCACAAGGAATACAATGCTAAGCAAAACAAGACAAAAACAAACAATCAGAGACCAGGGTGTCACTCAAGTGGTACTGCCCAGGTCTTGCAAGTGCAAGACCCTGAGTTTGATGGCCAGTACTGCATGGCTCCACAAATACCACCAGGTCTGGCTTCCATAACAGCAACACTTGCAAAAACTTACTACTAATCACTAACTGAAGAACTTAAGAACTGGCTGCCTAATAATCTTGATATGGCTAGAAGTTGAGCCGAGCTATCTACCAAAGTACAGTCATAACTAAAATACTAAGTGATAAGCACGATTAAGTGCATCAGCAGCAGTGTGTTATGGTTAGGGCTAAGGTTAAGAACATGGAGCCAGCACTGTCTTGGACTGTCTGGCCAACCTGTGCCTCAGTGTCTTCACCTGCAAAGCCGAGCTGGTGAAGGTGCTGTCCTCACAATATAGTACTCAGTCACTTGTCACTTGCATTCCCGCTGTTCATCGATTTGTTTGAGCGGGTGCCAGTAACATCTCCATTCGTTGTGAATAAGGTCCATTATTGTTACTGTTTTTGGCATATCAAACACACCATGGGTAGCTTGCCAGGCTCTGTGTTCATCCCAGCGGGCCCAGTCTTTTTCTATGTCAGACCATCAACCATCCTGGGCCCATGAGGCACAGCCCTGGGTGTGGACAAGCCTGTCTCCTGTCTGCCACTTCATGGCGCAGCCGGGCACCGCAGCCACACCTGCAGTACCTCAAGGGCAGCATAGTACACAGTAGTAACAAAAAATGTAAGTAACAAATGAAGAAAATTTAAGTAACAAAAAATTTAAATGAATTTGGAGGTTCTGAGAAGAGGAAAAATGATTACAAACCTGAAGAAGCACAAGAGGTTAGAGGGCTATCATAATTCAGTTTGCACTGGAAACACTGCATACAGATTGTGAGTGAGAAAAAATACTGCCCAGCTGGTGATAAAAATACAAAGAAATCACTTTTTCAAGTTTCTAACAGAAAAGATGACATGGAAGGCACACCAGGACATTCTGTGTGGCAGGAGGCATCTGAAATTGCTCTTAACGATGCCGAGAGTACCGTGATGGCTCATAATAACTTTTCCCTTGGGAGTTCAGAAAGCTTTTACCTTTACTATTTCTACCAGCATATCACTTTCCACTCTGGGACTTGGTGAATCAAAGAATTATTTTTCTGTCACGTTCATTTTTCTGCAGTGTGTGGAAAGCTTTGGATGGTGAATGATGCTATACACTTACATACATTTCTACTAAGGCAACACTGGTTTTTAATAGGTTTTTAATATAATTTCCAGGTGTATATATATATCATAGTAATTCTGCATATGCAAACATGACATATAATGATCACCTATCAAGAGTCTACTTTCCATTTAGCACCTTTCTCCTTTGCCCACTATACTGTGCTCTTTAAAGCATGCCATACTAACTCCATACTATCTCATTTCAAGATGCTACAGCTTTATACTTCATTTTTATTGGGTTTTATATCAAATATATACAATAAGGTATATATAATAAGGTATAATATACAATAAGGTATAATATACAATAAGGTATAATATAATAAGGTATATATAATAAGGCTGAGGAGATATAATATTGACTTGGAGGTATCTTAATATATTCTATGCCACTGGCAAAATGGCAAGTAAAATAAATGAAGAGGAGCACATCAAAACAAAGTTTCTGCATGGTGAAAGAAATGATGGCTCAAATAAAGAGAAAACTTACTGAATGGGAAAAATATTTGTATATCACACATCTGACAAAGGGCTAAAATCCAAGATACATAAAGCACTAACAAAACTCAGTAACAAAAAAAAACAAATAGCTCCATGAAAAATGAAAAGAGAAGGATACTATAAGGCCTATAAGACACCTTCCCTGCCCATGAACCCTGGTTTGATCTCCAGCAATGATATTGTCCCGGAGTACTGGAATGATGGCTGAGCACAGAACCAGGAGTATGGATACAGTATGGTATAACTATGGTATATCTACACAATGGAATACTAAGTAGCTGTCAGGAAAGAATGAAGTTATGAAATTGCAGAAATGGATGGACATGGAGACTATCATGCTGACTGAAATTAGTCAGAAGGAAAAGAAACGACATTGAATGACTGCATTTATTTGTGGGATACAAAAGAAATAGTATGAGACCAATATCCAATGCCAGGCAAAACACAGAACAGGAGAACTGGTCAGTGGTTGGACTCTACCACAAATATGTGGGGGTCAGAGGTTAGGTAAAATACAGAAGGAACCAGTGTGACAATAATTGTTGGAAATGGTAATGCCAGACTAGAACTGAGCATTGAAGGCAGGCAAAAGGATACACATGATAACCCCTAAATGTATATATTGCGAGCCACAAAGCACAAAAGAAGGGGGGGGGAGGGAGGGGAGGAGAGAGATAGAGGGAGAGGGAAAAAGAGACGGGGGAGAGGGGAAAAAGTGCCAGCAATAGAGGCAGGCTTTGGGGGTGGGAAAGGGCATTGGGGTCACTGGTGGTGGGAAGGTGCACTGGTGAAGTGCTGGAACACCGTGTGACTGAAACCCAATCATGAAAAACTTTGTAATAGTATAATTCATGATGAGATAATAAAATTAAAAAAAAATTTTAAAAAGTTGTGAGAATGACAGGGAATGGTCCAGTATATATATGTGTAACTAGAAATCCCACTAGAAAAGAAATCAGAGGACCAGGAAAACTCTACTGGGCATCACTACAATAAAACAAAGCCAAAGCAAAATCAGTTTATGCTAATGACTGTGCTTGCATTGGCACCTCCATAAACAAAAGGACTAAATGGGAAAAGTGTTCTACTAACTCAGGGAACCAAAAGCCCCTGGAGTTAATATTAACTTTAACACTAAGTATACTTTTGCCTGAGGAGGAAATATAGCTAAAGCAGTTGATATGTCAGATAATGCCAAATTAACAAGACATTTTGAAAGCAAGTACATAGATGCACTCGACAAATGCAAACCATATATATTCTTCTGCTTGAAAAATATAGCATAAAAAAGATCAACATCCAGTCTTCTGTTCTCGGGCATTCAAGTTATTTCCAGGTTCTAGCTATAGTGAATAGTGTTAAAATGAATATAAAAGGCAAATGCTGTTTCTGCTCTGTGTTTTAGACCCGAATTAATAAGCACATTGAAGAAAACATAGGAAAAACCCTCCATGATATTGAAGTTAAAGATAAACAAATGGGACTTTATGAAACTAAAAAGCTTTTGCACCTCAAAAGAGATGGTAGCCAAGATACAAACACAGCCCATACTGGGAAATAATATTTACCCAATACTCATCTGATAGGGGTTAACATTCAAGATATACAAGGCATTGGTAGAACTTTACAAGAAAAAAAACATGCAATCCCATTAAAATATGGGGAGAAGAAATGAACAAAATCTCCTCAAAGAAGAAATTCAAATGGCAAAAAGACATATGAAAAAAATGTTCTCTCTCATTAGTCATCAAAGAGATTCAAGTCAAAACAACAATGAGATATCTCACACCACAGAGACCAGCACACATCCAGAAGAGCAGGAACAATCAGTGCTGGCGTGTATGTGGGGAGAGAGAGACTCTTATCCACTGCTGGTGGGAAGATCGACTGGTCTAGATTTTCGGAAAACAATATGGACATTCCTCCAAAAACTAGAAATTGAGCTGCCATTTGACTCAGCAATACCACTCCTGGGAATATACCAATCACTTGTATCACTTGTCTTCCCGTTGTTCATCGATTTGCTCGAGCGGGTACCAGTAACATCTCCATACGTCCAATCGCATGCTAGTGGAGTGCAAGGGCATTTGCTTGCTCCAAGAACACAAAGAGCCTCAGACCATTCCTTCAGGTCATGGGAATGAGGTCTATAATTGTTACTGGTTTCTGGCATATCAAATATGACATGGGTAGCTTGCCAGGCTTTGCCGTGCAGGTGGTATACTCTCAGTAGTAAGCTTTCATCTCGTGCATTTACTGATAAACCACAACGGGAAGAGATCAGCTTTTCTCTTGGGTGGAGCTCTGACGAGCTGTGGAGTCCGAATGTTGAAAATGGGGGCCTTCATGCTGTGGGGGTTCCTCTGGCTTCTTACGAGGCTCTGTTGGAATGGCGGGCTAGGGCTAGAAATTGCCTTCCTTCCTGGGCACCACATGATCAGCTGAGCACAGGGAGAGCCGGTACCAGCTCTGCCTCATGTAATATACCAATACACAATAGAATATTACACAGCTGTTAGGAAAAATGAAGCCATGAAACTGCCTGCAAATGGGCGGACATGGAGATTATAATGCTGAATGAAATTAGTCAGAAGGAAGAGGACAGACATAGAATGACTGCATTCATCTGTGACATATAAAGAAAAATTATGAGACTAATATCCAAGGCAAGGCAAAACAGGGTCCAGGAGGAACTGTCAAGAGTTGAAATCTACCACAATTAGGGGGAGCGGGTGCAGAGACTAGGCAAGATAGCAAAGGGAACATTCTGCCAATAATAGTTGAAAATGGTAATGCTAAACTAGAACTGAGTATTCAAAGTAGATAAAGGGTATGTATCCCATATCAAGGGATATGCTGTATCACTATATCACTGTCTTCCTGTTCATCATCGATTTATTTGAATGGGCACCAGTAACATCTCCATATGTCCTGTCTCATGCAAGTAGAGCCCAAGGGCACCTGCTTGCTCCAGGAACATAAAGAGCCTCAAACCATTTCATCAGGTCATGGGAATGAGGTCTATAATTGTAACTGGTATTTGGCATATCAAATACAACATGGGTAGCTTGCCAGGCTCTGCCGTGCAGGTAGCATACTCTTGTAGTCATCTCTAAATCCAGCATTTATTGATGAATCACGTGGCCTCAAGCAGCCACTTGAGCCAGGCTGTGATAGGCTGGTCTGCTGGGTGGAGTTCTGATGAGGGGGAAGTCCAGATGTGGAAAGTGGAGGCCCTCATGGAGTGGGGAGTCATCTGGCTTGTTGTGAGGCTCAGCTGGGGTGGCAGGCCAGGGCTAGAACCCGCCATCCCTCCCGGGTGCCTCGTGAGTGGCTGGGCACAGGGAGAGCCAGTAGCAGCTCTGCCCCATGTCTGTGAGTCTCTGGATCAGCATACCTGGGATCAGATTTTTAAAAGACTGCTGCAGGGTGGATCTCGATGAGCCGGGCTGTGATAGGCTGGTCTGCTGGGTGGAGTATGCTAACCCTCAATGTTTTGCAATCTGCAAAAAGCAAAGAGAGAGAGAGAGAGAGAGAGAGAGAGAGAGAGAGAAGAGAGAGAGAGAAGAAATATATCTGCCATAGAGCATAGACGCAGGTGGAGTGAGGTGGGGAAGGAAACAGGGAACGTTGGTGGTGGGAAATGGGCACTGGTGGAGGGATCGGTGCTGCAACATTGTATGACTGAAATACAAACAGGAACGACTTTGTAATTGTCTAACCCATTGTGATATAATAAAAAATAAATATATACATCAGAAAAATTATAAAAGATCAATATCCTTCAAATTACCTAAATTATACTCATTTTTTTATTATAATAAGATACATGAACTACCTGGTGCTCATTTTATGAGCTTTAATTATTTCTGTATAAGATAGACAAAGTTAAAGAGTATAATTGTTGGGAGCTGCTGGGGTCCCTAACAATATCAGGACGGAAGTTCTCTTCTACCTCGAAGGCCGGGGTAGAATGGATGAAACTCACGAGTCCAGCGCAGTTCCAAAAGACTTTTAATAGTACAACAAGCTCTACAACCGCAATTCAATATAATGAAAGAATTCTATCTCTGGTCAGAACTTAGACCATACATGAGAGCCCAAGTCTCCTACCAGAGAGGATCCCATCAGAGAGAGAGAGTCCCACCAAAGTGGATGGGACTCCCTACTAAGTGGATTCTACCAGAAATGAGTCCTACCAAAGAGGAGTCCTACCACAGAGTCCTACCAAAGAGGAGTCCTACCAGAAAGGAGTCTCACCAAAAGAGAGAGAGAGTAATTCTAGTCAGTCCCCTTATATACACAAAAGTAATCCTAACTTTAGAGAGAGTCCTGTCAACAAAGAACCCTAAACAGCTTCTAGATAGTAGAAGAGTGTAGAAGGGCGGTGCCATACCCTACTATAGGTATAAACAAATAATTATGCCAAGGACTAATCCCTTCTTTGGAGGAGATTATCTCTTATGCAAAACACTGGAGAGAGGGGTCTGGTATAAAGTAATATATCTTAATTTCATGGGCTTCATGTAATCTAGATGGTACCCACAAGGTCCTTCTTATTTATTATCTGCACCAAGGTAATTCTGAGTATCTCATGTTCTCTGTATACTGAAAGGGTCACACTCGCCTGCTTGAGGGCAAACTAGTATGACCCTTCCTATAATTTTAAACGTTAGTCTCAACATAGCTAGGGTGGTAGTCTTCTGGTAAATTCTAACTGACCCACGCTGGGTCCAGGGGATATAAAGAGGAGCTATGCCCAATCTAGATAAAATAAAAGTCTTACTAGATACATAATAACAAGTCAGTAGTTACTCATTCAGTGACTTCTGTAACTGCCACACCCTCCATTAGTGTTTACACAGAAGAGAGATCTCATTACTATGAACTCTGGCTTAAGAACATGCAAATAGATTAAGCTGTGAGTGGATAAAACAGCAAAGCCACAAAAGGTAAAACAGGGTACCCTCCTGCCACCCCCACACCAGGTCAAGCTAGCTAGCCCTGTCATCCAACATATAATGGTTGCTATTTTATCCCTAGATATTTGGTAATGGTTTTATTTACCAAGATTGTTTTAAATGGTTCATAACTAATTTTGTTGGAATACCCATAAAATAAAGTGGGTGTGAATGATTATTTAGATAGTAATATTACATACATTATATTTAGATCCCATAAAAGGAATCTAAAATAAACAAAGACCATAAGTAGTTAAGAAAAGATCCATGGATCAGAAAGGCCCTAAACATTTCACTTTCTATTTTATGCCTTTTAAAATATTTGCTCAGGGCTGGAGCGATAGCCCAGCAGTAGGGCATTTGCCTTGCATGCGGCCGGCCCGTGTCGGCCCGGGTTCGATCCCTGGCATCCCATATGGTCCCCCAAGCACCGCCAGGAGTAATTCCTGAGTGCAGAGCCAGGAGTAACCCGTGAGCATTGCTGGGTGTGTCCCAAAAAGCAAAAAAAAAAAAAAACAAAACTTCTCCCCAAACAACAACAAAGCCTATGCTTTTCTGTAGGCAATTTTGCGTTAAATTTTATGACAAATATAGCCCTAAACTTGTATATAATAAAGGAAGAACTCCCAAAATTAAAATTACTTGAAATGTCAAGCTAATAGAAATTCATTAATGTTACACATTTTTCACTGAATTTAAAAAATTCTAACATCATATAATATTAAACACTACAATGTTTAATATAGAACATAACAAAGTTAATGAAGATACTCAGGGTCTAAGAAATATATTTATAATACTACCATCAATAATATAGCAATGGGAGCTGTAAATAAAAATACTAAAAATATATGGATTGGTAACTATTACCTTTTTTTAATTCACAGTTTATTTGAGTCAACATGCCATACAGTAAGAAGGCTGTTCATGATGGGGTTTCAGCCACACACTGTTCCAACACCCAACACTCATCCCTCCACCAGCGCATGTTTCCCACCATCAATGTGTCCCTCTATTCTCTTGCCACCCCGCACCCCCACCCCTTAGCTATTCCGCATGCAGTACCTATACAGTGGTCATTTACACTGTCGTTGTCATAGTGGTTCCCTCCCTATCCCAACTGCCTTTTTCCTCAAGAGGCTGAAGCAGGCTTCGAACTGTGGATCAAAGCCCCTTGACCCTTGCTTCTACCATCCTTGGATATTGGTATTTTTATTTAGAAAGGGCTTTTCAGAGATAACATATCTATACATTTATGTAGCCAATGTCATCATTACTATGACTTACAAATAAGAGAATTGAATTCTTTACTTCTGTAGAACATATATTACTTTACAACAAAGCTTTATATAAAATGACATTCTAGGTAGCAGATAAAGCATGGTATCTAAAGTCTATACTTCCTAAGGCACCTTATGCATTATCTTCTTCTTGCCTGTTCAAAACTATTAAAGAGATATTGGAAAGAACCTTGTTCGCACCTTTTACTGTGAGGTGAAAAAAATCAGATCTGAAGAGAGTCTCATAGATTCAACTGCATAGATAAAGGGTTAAAAACAAAGGCTCAACAGAGGGAAAAGGACAAATACTAAACGATCTCACTCATCTGTGGTCTACAAAGAAACAAAGCCAGGGAAAGAGCAGTATTAAATGAGAAACCCTGAGGCTTTAGCTATAGAACTGGGGCTTCCAAGTGGTGTTTGGAGGGAACTTGGGGAAAGGGAAAAAGAGGCGAGTAGGAGTGATGGAAGAGAAGTAGAAGATAACGGTCACTTTCATAATCATGAAGGTAGAGAAATTTTGTACATCAAAAGCATAAACAGTACTATAACACTGTACCTGAACTACAATAAACTAAACAAAAACCTCATTTAAAAAATTCATCGTATCATCATGAGATATAGTTATAAAGCTATTCATGATTGGGTTTTAGTCATACAATGCTCCAGCACCCATCCCTCCACCAATGCCCATTTCTCACTACCAATGTCCCCTGATTCTGTCCCCCACACAGACAAGCCTGCCTCTATGGCAGGCACTTCTCTCTCTCTCTCTCTCTCTCTCTCTCTCTCTCTCTCTCTCTCTCTCTTTCTTCTTTTTTGTGCACCGTGGCTTGTAATACATTTAGGGGTTATCATGTATATCCCTTTACCTTCAACGCTCAGTTCTAGTCTGATGTAACCATTTCCAACAATTATTGGCAAAATAGTCCCTTCTCTATCTTACCTAACCTCTGCCCTCCACACATTTGTGATAGATTCCAACCATTGGCATCTCTTCCTGGTTCCTGTTTAAAACCTCAATCATTTAAGCTTCATATAAAAAAGTTACAAAGGTAGGACATCTCTTTAAAAGGGCAGTATCACTTTGTCCATTTTGACCCGTATGCCTCTCATGACTGCATTGGTTATTATCCAGCATAATGCTGAATGAATAATAAACAGCCTTGCTTTTCCCCAACCAGAAAGAAAATATTTAGCTTTTCATCATTAAATGTAAGTTAGATACAGCTTTATTGCTTATAACATGGTTGAGAAAGTTTCCTGTTATTTATAATTTGCTGTAACACATTATAAATAGATAAATGTTGAATTTTACAAACTGGCCAGGAAATTGGCTCAGCAGTCGAGCACTTATATGTGGGGACCCTGGATTTAATCTCAGGGTTTGGGAGAGAGAGAGAGAGAGAGAGAGAGAGAGAGAATAAAAATTTGTAAATGTTTTCTATAAAACTAAAATCAACACATTTTTTCTTAGGTTTTAAATAAATTTTTCTATTATTTTATTTCAAATACTATACCAGCCTTATAGTCCTAGAATAAAACGTACCTAGTTATAATAGGTTAAATATTTTATGTACTAAGTTTCAATCATTACTATTTGACTATTCTTTTTTTTAGAACACAATTACAAAAATCATTAACTGTAGTAGTCTTATACAGTTTTCAAATATTAAAATGGATTTACATTTAAAGAACTATTTTTGATAAATAAGCTATTCATTTTATTATTACTGATAATGGGAAGATTGGGGGTAATACCCAGCATTGCTCAGAGGCTAGTCCTGGTTCTGTGCTTAGGTGTCACTCTTGGGATGCTTGGCGGACCATGTAATGCTGGGGATCAAACAAGGGTTGGCTGATTCAAGGCAAGCCCTTAACCCTTACACTATCTCCCCAACCCCAGATAGTTGATTTCGGTAGTTTTTTGAAGGCTACACCCTGTAGTGCTCAGGGGCTTTTTCATGTCTCTGGTTTCAAGAGTGATCACTGGAAAGATGTTTCTGAGACCATTTGTGGTGCTGGAGAAATCAACTGAGGTCAGTCACATGCAAGGCAAGTACCTTATCTCTTCTTCCATCTCTGTCCCAAGCAACAGTTTCTCTCCTACCCCATTTGGGTTTTGGTTAACACCCAGTAGTGCTCAGGACTTACTCCTGGTTTTTGCTCAGGAGTCAATCCTGCCTGTGCTCAGGGACAGATGTTTGGTGCTGAGGTTTGAACCAGGACTGGCTGTGTTCAAGGCAAGTGCCTGAACCCCAATACTGTCTCTCCAAACCCATTTCAGTAGCATAAGTTTTCCTCCCTGCTGCTTATATTTTTTAAAATTTGACACACACACACAAAAGACTTGCTTAGTTTAATACAATTCAAATTGAGAAAATCTATTTGATCATAACTTCCGCTAAGCATTCTGATAACAAAAAACTAAGTAATCCACAAATTTTACAAGGACATTAAGAATACCAATAACTTACTTTGACAGTTTGGGTTCCCTATCTCATATCTGAGGTTCACCAAGTTTCTTGCATCCCTGTGGAGCACCATGTTAGCTTCCTGTTAGAGTGGGCTCAGGCTTTACATATTTTCCTTCTCTTTTAAGAACCATTACATGATAATGATATGTTGTTTGCTTGGGGCCCACACTTGTCTGTGATCATGGCTTAACCCTGGCTCTGAGCTAGGGGTTACTCCTGATAGTGCTCAGGGGGACCATACGAAATGCCAGGAATTGAACCCAGGTTAGCTGTCTGCAAGGCAAGTGCCTACCTACTGTGCTCTCCCTCTCCAGCCCATGATCTTAGAATGTTATGTTCATCATCTCATTCCACATTTTCTAATTATCTCATAAAAAGTTAAGTCATTTTAAAAATGAATTTTTCTCAGCCCCTATTATCTTTTAAAAAGAGAGAACACCAGAACAGAAATGGAACTTGTTTACAAAGTGGGTCTTTAGGCGCCAGAGCAGTAGTACAGCCGGTAGGGTGTTTGCCTTGCAAGTGGCCGCCCTGTGCCGGCCAGGGTTCGATCCCCAGCATCCCATATGGTCCTCCAAGCACCACCAGGAGTAATTTCTCAGTGCAGAGCCAGGAGAAACCCTTGAGCATTGCTGGGTGTGAACCAAAAAAGGAAAAAAAACCAAAATGGGTCTTTAAGAAAGTGTTTTAAAATTGTATTAGGGAATGATTAAAGACCTTCTGAGGCTGCGGGTTTTATTCTCTTACCTGTGAAGTTGGATATATTCTCGTGGTCTGTTGAGTAAGTGAAGGAATCTATCAACAACCTTGTTCTTCCCGACACCCTGTAATTACAAAGAAAGCATTTTTCAAAAACAGGCTTTTCCAGAGGTAAAACAAGTCAAGTTTTCTTATCAAAACCTCTCAAAGGTTTGCAAAATAGTAAAACCTGACTTCTTCAAAGCTGTACTATTTTAGCCTACTGTGACCAAAAGCTAAGTAGAAAATATACATGTGTGTGCATCACACACACACACACACACACACACACACAGAGAGAGAGAGCGAGCACATCTTCTAAGCTCTTAAAATAAAAATCTAACTTTCAAGCTTCTATAATATTACACTGAAATTTAGACATTATAACAGGTTAACAATTTATGCTTCAATGGAAAAACAAAAGATGATCAAAATGTGTAAAATGATTTTTCTAATCAGTTTTACAGAACTATGATTTTCAGTTACAGAAACATAAATATAGGGTACTGTACTTTGAATCAAATACTTATTTGTTCTATTTTTAAAAAAAATATTATATCATTTCTTCTCTTTTTATCCTACCATCTAGTCCTTTGAAATTGTAGAAACCCTAAAATTACAAGCAAGGTTTAGCAATTCCTCTCAGCTATATGTGCTCCTTCTAGAAATGCCCTCTTTTCCTTACCACCTACTGATGCTGAAAGTCGCTATCTTTTGTAGGAGACAGGCTGTTAAAAATGGAATCCATCCTCTCTGATCTAGGCAAGTTCCCCAACTGCATGAGAAAAGGGAGACATTGCTGTAGGTTTTCTACCAAGCTAGAGGCTGGAGGCTGCCGACAGATCCCCAAGCCTCGCCTGTTTCCTCTTTATTTTTTTTAAAGTATTTTATTATACCACCGTGAGATATACAAATACTGTTTCCTCTTTAGCTGCTGTCCTTGTAGCTCTCTGTCACAGGGGCGTTCTGCAGGCGCTCCTGGGAGGGCTCAGAGATAGCAGGTGTCTCACTTGCTGCTATATCTGAACAAATACTAGCTTAGGTTTCCCTCCAGGGAGCTGCCCTTGGCCTTCCTTATGAATGTGGTTTGTGGGTACTCAGGAGGAAGGAAATCTGCACTCCTCGTCTCCTTAGGTCCATGACTGAAAAGGACGCTCTGAAGATTACTAAAAGGGTATTCCAGGAGAAGAGATTCTGTCTGATCCTTTAAAGTGGGAAGAAGCTTAGGGGTATTTAAAGAACAGCCAGTGTTCAAGTGTTGTGAGAAAATGAGAATACTTATGATGAAGACTTAAGGCATTAAACAAGGTCTGATCAAACCGAGATGAAGAATGTGCTTTGCTCTAATTGTGATAGTGAGAAATTTGAGCATTTTCAGCAGAGAACTGACATGAATGTAAGGAAGCAGAGAGAAGTAACTTTGATTTCAATAGAGTGATCTGTGTGGGAGGGGCTAGGGTGAACTAGAAAACCCATTGAAATGCAAGAGTTCAGTGAGAGACTGGGGTCTGGACCAGAGGATATAAAAGGATGCACATGGATTCCAGCTTTTGTTTTTTTCAGGCTAAGTTGTTATAACTTGCTAATAGATATGTAAGAATAAACAAAAATATCCTTTAGATCCTTTTTTTTTTTTTTTTTTAGCAAAACGATCAGGAAGGCTAGGAGTGCTGTCTGAGCTCAGAACCAGGAGTAAGCCCTTAACGCAGCCAGGTATGGCCGAATATTTCCCAAACACCCATTTTCCCCTTCACTCCCCCAAAAAAAAAATGGGTTAAGAGAAGACTTTTGGAGAGGAACATCAGAGATAATTATCTTTTTTCCACTGTCATTTACATTATCTATTTGTGTGTTGTCGTTTTTCCAGGGCCTCACTCGAAATGCGAGCTCCAGAGGGAGCCTGTTGTGTTCACCTGTGTCCCACTGCATGCAGCACCAGCGCAGAGCAGGCACACAGCTCCGTAAACCAATCCAGGACACCTCAGCTCCCTCTCAAGTCCATTCATAATGAATTATTCACGTTCCATTCTGTAAAATGGATCTTACCCCAAACATCTCTGAAACCATTTTAAACCAAAGGAATGTCTTACATTATCTAGAATACCAGCGCTTCTCAAGCTCTGCTGAATAAATTGCCTTTGAGATATTATTAAAACGAAGATTGATTCATTGGGTTTGGGAGGTGGCCTGAGATTCTACAGTTCAAAGAATTTCCCAGGTGTGGCAGTACTGCTGACGTTCCTACCATACACTGAGCAGCAAAATCTGGACCAGTGTTTCTCACCTTTTCCTGACCATGGTCCCTCATCTGTATGACTTTCACCTGTGGATCCCATTCAACTATCCTGGGGAGGGAGATATCCAGACAGCCCACACTTGAGAAGATTGAGGTGACTGCAATAGTTTCACAACTAAATTCTTTACATCTGTGCTACAGTACATGTATTTTCCACATTTCAACCTGAGGAATCTGCTTAACAGACAAAATAGATTATGCCATTCTCCTGCTCAAACCTATTAAATAACCCTCACTACATTTAAAATTTGAAAATGTATCCTGACCTGTAAGGTCCCAGGTGCTGCACCAGTCTCCTTAGCCATCCTATGCCATCTTGCGCGCTCTACAAATTCTGCCCCAGTCATTCTCAACTCCCTTTATATATAAATATTTCAAGCTCCTGGTTATTTCAGGGGCCTTGCATATGCAGATTCTCCTCAAGGAATTTCCAGTAATTCTTATTCTTGTCATCATAATTCACTGTCTCACAAAGCCCCTTTTTTTCATCTCTCTAATTTTAATCATCTAAAAGACCTAAATACATCTGAATTCTCTCATCTCCCTTACTAGCCTGTATTTTTTCCCTCCAAAGCATAAATTTATGCATGATGACTTAATGCCTCTCTTCTCTAGGAAGGAAGGAAGGAAGGAGGGAAGGAAGAAGGAAGGAGGGAAGGATGGAAAGAAGGAAGGAGATAGAAGGAAGGAGAAAGAACAGAATGAAAGAAAAAAGGAAGGAAAGAGAGAGAACAGAAGAAAAAAAGAAAGAAAGAAGAGAGAAAGTGACCTATCAAAAAATGGGGAGAAGAAAAAAATTTTTAAATGGGGAGAAGAAATGAACAGTAACTTTCTCTAAGAAGAAATACAAATGGTTAAAAGACAAATGAGGAAATGCTCCAATAATCAGGAGATTCAAGTGAAAACAACAATGAGATATCATCTCACACCATAGAAACTGTTACACATCCAAAAGAACAAGAATAATCAATGCTGGTGAGGATGCAGAGAGAAAGGGATTCTCCTTCATCATTGGTGGGAATACCAACCAGTTCGGCCTTCTTGGAGAACAATGTAAGTATCTCTCAAAAAGCTAGAAATTGAGCTTTCATACGATCCAGCAAAACCACTTCTGGGAATATACCCTGGAGCCTCAAAAACACATGGCAGAAAACACCATCTTCACGTCTATGTTTATTGCAGCACTGTCCACAATAACCAGAATCTGGAAACAACCCAAGTGGCCAAGAACAGATGACGGATTTAAAAAAAAACTATGGTACATCTGTATCACTGTATCACTGTCTTCCCATTGTACATCGATTTGCTCTAGCGGGCCCCAGTAACATCTCCATATGTCCTGTATCATGCAAGTAGAGCCCAAGGGCATCTGCTTGCTCCAGGAACATAAAGAGCCACAATCCATTCGGAATGAGGTCTATAATTGTTACTGGTATTTGGCATATCAAATACAACACAGGTAGCTTGCCAGGCTCTGCCGTGCAGGTAGCATACTCTTGCAATCATCTCTAAGTCCAGCATTTAATGATGAACTGCGCGCCGCTTGTGGCTGCGCAAGCCGGACTGTGATAGGCTGGTCTGCTGGGTGGAGTTCTGACGAGAGAGAAGTCCGGATGTGGAAAATGGAGGCCCTCATGGAGTGGGGGGTCGTCTGGCTTGTTGCAAGACTCTGCTGGGCTGGCGGGCCAGGACTAGAACCCGCCATCTCTCCTGGGCTCCTTGTGAGCGGCTGGGCACAGGGAGAGCAAGTAGCAGCTCTGCCCCATGTCTGTCTCTCTAAACTATGGTACATCTAAACTATGGAATAGTATGCAGCTGAAATAAAGAATGAAGTAATGAAATTTGCTTATAAATGGACAGACATGGAGAGTATCATACTGAGTGAAATGAGTATGGGGGAGAGTCAGACACACAATGATTGCATTCATTTGTGGGGTGTAAAAAAACACAATATGAACTCAATATCCAAGTACAATAGAAACAAGGACCAGGAGGTTTAGATAACAGTTGGAAGCCTTCTTTAACTTCTTGGGGAAAAAAGCAGTTGGAATAGGGAAGGGACCACTATGACAAAGATAGTGGTAAATGACCACTGTATAAAAACTGAGTGCAGGGGCCGGAGCAATAGCCCAGCAGGTAGGGCGTTTGCCTTGCAGGCGGCCGGCCCGGGTTCTATCCCCGGCATCCCATATTGTCCCCCGAGCACCGCCAGGAGTAATTCCCCGAGTGTAGAGCCAGTAGAAACCCCTGAGCATTGCCGGGTGTGACCAAAAAAAAAAAGCGATAAATAAATAAGCAATAAAGCAATAAATAAATAAATAGATAGCTAAATAAATAGATAAATAAATATAACTGAGTGCAGAATAATAGGTAAGGGACCAAACATAGTAACCTTTCGGGATCCGGATTGCAGACCATAATGCCCAAAGGGAGAGAAAATGAGAGGGATAAAGAAGAAAAGAGCTTGCAGTTGAGATAGGCTGGGGATGAGGGGATGGGGGTGACAGAAGGGTAAAGGGACACATTGGTGGTGGAAAATGTGCACTGGTGGAGGGATGGATGTTGGAACATTGTGTGACTGAAACCTGATCACGAACAGTCTTCTAACTGAATGGCGCAGTGACTCAATAAAAATATTTTTTAAAAAGAAAGAAAAGTGAAGATATAAACTAGTATTTTTCAACCACAACTCCATAGGTCAGTGCCAGTGCAGAGGTGTGAAAAGAACTGAAAACAGTGATTAAATTAATATGCAGAGAAAAAAGATAGGTTAAGAAATTTATGAACGATAACTTAATATGTCACTTATCTATTCTTCTATTCTTCTCTGAAATGCAATTGCCAGAGGTGTGGGGGAAAAGAAAAGTACTGATAAAGGATGGCCTGGTAGGAAAAGGGGATGGAGTCAAAGGTTCTGTCTTGAGCAACAGAGTGGAAGAACATGGCAACAGGATGCCATCTACTGAGCTAGGAAAGAATAAGGAAAGACTTTCCTTGTTCCATTTCACATTTATTGCTCCTTTATTAAAGATTAGGTTATCGTATATTTGAGGGTAAGTACTAGGATATTTCACACTGTTCCATTGGTCTGTGGATCTGTATTCCAATACCATGCTGTTTCAATTACTACTGCTTTGTAGTACAGTTTGAAGCTGGGGAAGGTGATACCTTCCATCTTCTTTTCCCCAAAGATCAGTTTAGCTGTTCATGGGCATTTGTTTTTCCACACAAATTTCAGAAGTCTATTTCTTTGAAAAAATGTCAAAGAAATCCTTACAGGATTCCACTGAATCTATATAATGCTTTGAGAAGTATTGCCATTTTGACAATATTGATCCTCCCAATCCATGAACAGGGGATACGTTTCCATTTTCTCATATTATCTTTTATTTCTTGGAGTAGTATTTTGTAGTTTTCTTTGTATAGGTACTTTACCTCTTTAGTTAAAGTGATTTGGAGGGTACTTGATATTCTGAGGCACAGCTGTGAATGTGGCTATGTTTGAATCTCTCTTCTCTTTCATTGTTTGTATATAGGAAAGTCATGGACTTTTCCTATATACAAACAGTGAAGAGAAGACTTCATTGGACTTTTGGGTATTAATTTTGTAGCCAGCCACTATACTATATGAGTCTATTGTTTCTAGGAGTTTTTGGTGGATTTGTTAGGATTTTCTAAGTACAGTATCATGTCATCTGCAAACAGTGAAAGCTTGACTTCTTCCTTTCCTATGTGGACTGCTTTAATATCTTTTTCTTGCCTAACTGCTATGGAAAGTACTTCCAGTAATATATTGAACAGAAGTGGTAAGAGTGGACAGCCTTGCCTTGTCCCTGAGCGTAAGGGAAAAGCCTTTAGATTTTCCCCCATTGAGAATACTGTTTGCTGTGGGCATGTGATAGATGGCTTTACCATATTGAGGAAGGTTTCTTCAACTACCATTCTGTTGAGAGTTTTTATCATGAATGGGAGCTGGGTTTTGCTGAATGCTTTCTCTGCATCTATTAATATTATCATACTGTTTTTATCTTTTCTTTAATGAATATGGTGTGTTACGCTGATTGACCTGCAAATGTTAAATACTGGGATTAAAAAGGTATCATTGAATCCCTGGGATAAATCTACTTGATCATGAGGCATGATTTTTTTTGATAAATTGTTGAATTCTACTTGCTAGTATTTTGTTGTGGATCTCTGCATCTGTGTTCATCAGGGATATAGGTTTGTACTTCTCTTTTTTGTCGTGTCTCTGTTTTGGGTAACAGGGTAATATATGTCTCACAGAAACTGTTTGGTACTGTTTCTGTTTTTTCAATTTACTGGAAAAGCTTGAAAAGGATTGGCAGTAGGTCATCTTTAAAGTTTTGAAAGAATTCACAAGTAAATCAATTTGGTCCTGGGCTTTTGTGTTTAGTGCTGGACAGCTACATGCAAGAAAATGAACTTAGACCATTCTCTAATCCCAGGCACAAAAGTCAGATCAAAATGGATTAAAGACCTCAATATCAGACATGAATCCAAAAGGTACAAGAAGGAAAACGTGGGCAAAACTCTCCAGGGCGTTGAAGCTAAAAGCATCTTCAAAGATGAAATACCACTCAGCAAGCAAGTGGAAGCAAAGATAAACAAGTCAGACTACATGAAATTAAGAAGCTTCTGCACTTCAAATGAAACAGTGACCAAGATACAAAGACAGCCACAGGTTGGGAAAAAATTATTTAGCCAATACCCATATGAAATGGGGTTAATATTCAAGAGATAGATAGATATAGATATAGATATAGATATAGATATAGATATAGATATAGATATAGATATAGATATAGATATAGGTATAGGTATAGATATAGATATATAAGGCACTGGTAGAACTTCACAAGAAAAAAAAAATCCAAACCTGTTGGAGAACACTCCCCTAAGGAGCCCAGAGTCTCAGCTAGCCCAGAGCCTTTACATCTGCATTTTGCTGAAGCTCTCTAATACAGATCACAACGGGAGATGGGGCAGGAAGACAGTTGGATCTGTGACTTCTGAATGGCAGAACATTCTTTTTAATTTTTAAGAAATTTTATTATACTACCATGAGATACACAATTGCAAAGATGTTCATGTTTGGGTTTCAGTCATACAGTATTCCAGCACCCATCCCTCCACCAATGTCGCAGATTCCCTCCCCCCCTCTGCCAGTCTGCCTCTATAGTAGACTTTTCCTCTTCTCTCTCTCTCTCTCTCTCTCTCTCTCTCTCTCTCTCTCTCTTTCTCCCTCCCTCCTCCCTCCCTCCCTCAATCCCTCCCTCCCTCTTTCTCCCTTCTCTTTCTCACACATTGTGGCTTGGCAGAATATTCTTATCATGAATTCAATGTTCTCTTATAACTTCCACAAATCCCCACGAGGGAAAACTTTCATGTAGTTTTACTAGGTTGATTCTGGCTGTGTTGGATCCATCCTTTAGTAAATAACCCTGCTAGATCAAAGAGGAATGCTAAGTTTGCCTACTGGCAAGTGAGCATAACTCTCAGTAATTCTAAAGGCAGAGCACTAAGAACTACCCTGGAGTAAGGAAAAAGACCTTGTGGAAGTTTGGAGAAATATTAGTCTGGCTGTAGGATATTCATAGTATAAAATATACTATATATTAAATGGGTATATTTTTCCCCATGTATTATATCCTGAGCTGCTCAGGAATGTTGCCCACTTTTCATGGTGCGCTGTTGGAGAACTCTGAAAGACAGAAATTCAACTCTGGCAACTTAGCGTTTGTAAGGCTTGGGCTAGGTGAATGCACCTGGATTTTGTCTCCATGTAGCCCAGCCCACTAAGGCTGGGTAGAAGCTTTGGCAGACTAAGGGGATATAAAAGATGCATGGAAGAATTAGTGTCCATCTTGGCTTAGGATCCTGACCTGAGCACATGGTCTGGGTCCAGTTAGGACCTGGAAGTTTGGGGTTCTCCTGACCTTGGATTGTATTACCAGAAAATTTTTAAGTAAAGCTTTTGGAACTTTGCTGAGCTCATGAATTCTGTTCGTCTGCTGCTGGCTTTGTTGTCAAAGGAGCCTGCTCCTCCCCTTTATTGTCAGGAACCCCAAGCGCCCAATGACACAACCCTATAAAAAATGGGGAGAAGTAATGAATAGAAAATTTCTCAAAGAAGAAATACAAATGGCCTAAAGACACATAGAAAAAAACTGCTCTAATACACATGAAAAATAAAGACACATAGAAAAAAAATGCTCTAATACACATGAAAAATGCTCTACAACATCAGGGAGATACAAATCAAAACAACAATGAGACATGATCTCACACCACAGAGACCGACACACATCCAAAAGAACAAGAACAACCCGTGCTAGAGTGGATGCAGGGAGGAAAAGACTCTCCTTCATTGCTGGTGGGACTGCCGACTGGTCCAGCCTTTTTGGAGAACAATATGGGCATTCCTCAAAAAGCACAAAATGAGTTTCTATACGACCAGTAATATCACTTCTGGGAACATACCCTGGGACTTCAAAAACACACAGCAGAAACACTGTTCGCACTTCTATGTTTATTTCAGCACTTTTCACAATAGCCTGAATCTGGAAACAACCGAATGCCAGATAACTCGTTAAAGAAACTATGGTACATCTACACAACAGACTACTATGCAGCTGTTAGGAAGAATGAAGTTATGAAATTAGCTTATAAATGGATGGACAGAGAGAGAGAGAAAGAAGCAAAGTGTCTTCTATAGAAACAGGCTGGCTGTGAGGGGTGACAGGAGGGTAAAGGGGCACATTTGTGGAGGGAAAGTACACTGGTAGAGGGATGGGTGTTGGAACATTGTGTGACTGAAACTTGATCATGAACAGCTTCCTAAATGTATGGCACAGTGACTCAATAAAATTTAAAAAGTTTAAAAAAAAAGAAACAGGCAAGGGCCGGCGTGACAGCCCAGAGGGAAGGACGTTTGCCTTGCATGCTGCTGTCCCAGGTTCGATTACCAGCATTCCATATGGTCCCCTAAGCACCACCAAGAGTAATTGCTGAGCAAAGAGCCAGGAGTAACCCCTGAGCGTCGCCGGGTGTGACCAAAAAAAGCAAAAAAAAAGGAAAAAAATAGGCAAGATGTATGTTGGGCAGGGGAGAAAACTAGAGTGTTTTTTTAATGCAATTTAATTTTGGATATGACTTATCTCTTGACATATCTGCTTCCCATGCCTGCTCCTCTGTCTCCCATTCACAGTCGCTGCTCAAGCTCAGGGGTCATCTGGCTCAGCTCCAGCGGGAAGGGGACTCCGCTTTGCTCTTCTGTCTCTGCACTCCCAAAAAGGCCAGGCTGCACTTTGTTTAGTTATTTTTCTCAAACAAGGATCTTGTGAGGTCATTTCCGACTTCACTTTATTTTATTTATTTTCTAAATTAATTTTAAAAGCTTTGATAGTTCCTTCGAGGAAATGCTAAAAGTATAACTGGGAAGGAATGTCTCTAAATATCCTGAGCAAAGTGCAACAGTGATGATGAGCTGCTCTTTATAAACAGTGTTTTCACCAAGCACAGAAAACCTCACAATGACTAACTGAATATCAGAAAATCCTCACTATGACTTTAATTGAAGAAATATGTAAAAAAAATCTGATTTTTTTTCATAAGATGAACATGTGCAGACTTTCTCTCTCTCTCTCTCTCTCACACACACACACACACACACACACACAAACACATACATACACATTTTCCCTACTGGAAAATCTAGAAAACAGAAATAATCCAATATGCAACTGCTAAAACAAATAATGTTAATTTTTTTAAAAATTTGTTTCTATGTAGATTTAGGGACCAGTCCTGGAATTGGGAAACTATACTATTCACATAGTGACATTCTGTAGGACCCTGCCCGGCACTGCTGGGATGATTCTGGGCGCTCATGAAGCACCATGCCAGAGTATTAACATCTCCAGCCTAGGACTCAAAGCGATAGTATAGCAGGTCGGGTATTTGTCTTACACATGGTCAACCTGGGTCAGATTTTTTCTCTATATATTTGTACTATTATATATATATATACATATATATATATATATATATATATATATATATATATATATATATATATATAAAAGAAACAGGCAAGGGCTGGAGTGACAGCCCAGCGGGAAGAACGTTTGCCTTGCACGCTGCCGTCCCAGGTTCGATTACCAGCATTCCATATGGTCCCCTGAGCACCACCAAGAGTAATTGCTGAGCAAAGAGCCAGGAGTATATATATATGTGTGTGTGTATACAAGTTATATGTGTATATATATATAATACAGTATATGTTTTTTTCCTTCAGTCTATCAATTCAGAGAGTATCAGGTGCAGTTGGGAGACGGAAGGAAGCACTATGACAATGATAGTTGGAAACGATCACTCTGGATAAGAACTGTGGGCTGAAAGTAGACAAAGGAACAAACACGATAATCTCTCACTGTCTGTATTGCAAACCACAATGCCCAAAAGGAGAGAGAAAGAAAGAAGAAAAGTGTTTGCTATAGAGGCAGGCTGGTGGGGGAGGTAGGCGGAAATCTTGGGACATTGGTGGTGGGAAATGTACACTGGTGAAGGGACGGTGATGGAACATTGTATGACTGAAACCCAATCGTGGACAACTTTGTAACCATCTATCTCACAGTAATTCAATTAAAGAAAAAGAGAGAGTATTAGTTCTAAATCATTGCATTATCCTCCAAAATCTTTTGATGTAACTTCATGTTTATAATATGTGCTGAGATGTAATTGACATAGTAATATTTTCTTCCGGCAGAGCCTGGCAAGCTACCCGTGTTGTAGTTGACATACCAAATACCAGTAACAATTATAGACCTCATTCCCATGACCTGATGGAATGGTTTGAGGCTCTTTATGTTCCTGGAGTGGGATCATGCCCTTGGGCTATCTCGCATGTGACAGAACGTATTGAGATGTTACTGGTGCCCGCTCGAGCAAACTGATCTATGGGAAGACAGTGATACAGTGACAGTGATGTAGATTTACTTACCAGTCTTTATTCCTGCATATACGTGTGGTATTCATGAACAAGAATTAGTATGAAATTGTTTTTATATCAATACTAGCTTTTATTGAAGATATCAGTGAGTGAAAATTTAAAACGGAGAAAGAACCCAAGGAATGAGAAATCCCACAAACTCCAGTCCTCTCATGAGACCAGATTTTGCTTTATCTGCAGTCCTGTGTAACAGGGCTGTCTGTGGCAAGGTCTGGGGACCTTCACAGGGGTCAGTGCCAGGCAGCCTTTCAATGACAAAGACAGGGGAATTTCAGAGTATGGTAAGTCCGGTAGATATGAATCAACAGAGGATAGGAAATAAACATGCTTCCTGTTTCGACGAGAGAAAAGGGCAGGGCTGTGACTTGAAGAACCCTGAAGGGTCTGGAATCCTCGTAACTTCCGCAGGTTTCTTATTTTAGTTCGCCTATTGCCTCTGAGAGCTATGCAGTAACATCCTTTAAAGAGAAAGGTCTTCTATATTTGTTTTCCTGGACAGGAAAAAAAAAAATACAGAAGTTGGGACACTATCCATGACCCATGAGTGGGGAGAAGGAGCTAGGAGATTGGTAGGAGGAAAGGGATGAAGAGGAACCTGAGCACACAGATGAGTATCAGTCTAAAAAGGTGGTTGGCTCTGAGCAAATGAATCTGGGGTGAAAATGCTGAAGGATCAACAACAGGCCTTAAAGAATCCTCAAAGAGCAAATAAAAGGGACATGTTTATAAGGGAAACCTCTGCAAGTCCTTTTTGTGCTTGTTCTGTTTGTTGGGGCACCCCAGCAGTGCTCAGGGGCTACTCCCAGCTCAGTGCTTACATTCAGATGTTGCTCCTTAAAACGCTCCTGTGCTTGGGAGACCCTGAGGTGATGCGGCATGAAGGTGACTGGGGGACGCAAAGGCTTTGAGCTGTCAAACTCTCCAGCTCTGTCCTCTTACTCAAACAGGTTCCTAACTTGCCAATTTTCTCCAGAATCTTTGTATTCTCTCTTTGCCCATTGGTTGTATTGCCTAGAAGTGCTCAACCATTCTCTGCCATTAGTAATCTTGCACATTCCTTAGTGCTCTGATGAAAAGTCCTGCATCAGTGACGTTCTGAAGCTCATCCATTGTACTCTCTTTTCTGACTGACACCAGCATGGTTTTTTCTCCCTGTTTTCTTTTTTTATTTTTATTATTACTTTTTCTTTTTTTTCCATCTTTTTATTATACCTGGGCCAGATTGAAAAAAAAAATCTTTCAGACATGGGGCAGAGCTGCTACTTGCTCTCGCTGTGCCCAGTCGCTCATGAGGCATCCAGGAGGCATGGCGGGATCTAGCCCTGGCCTGCCTCCCCAGCAGAGCCCTCACAACAAGCCAGACGACCCCCCCCTACTCCATGGGGCCCGCCATTTTCCACAACCAGACTTCCCTCTCGTCACAACTCCACCCAGCAGACCAGACTATCACAGCCTGGATCACCGGCACCCACCCTGCAGCAGCTTTTTTTTCAATCAGACCTAGGTATGCTGAACCAGAGACTCTCAGACATGGGGCAGAGCTGCTACTTGCTCTCCCAGTGCCCAGCTGCTAGTGAAGCGCCCGGGAAGCATGGGGGGGTTCTAGCCCTGGCCTGCCACCCCAGCAGAGCCTCACAACAAGCCAGATGACCCTCCCCTACTCCATGGGGCCCGCCATTTTCCACATCCGGACTTCCCTCTCGTCACAACTTCACCCAGCAGACCAGACTATCACAGCCAGGCTCATGCGGCCGCTATAAATTGTTTTCCTGGTCAGGAAAAAAATAATACAGAAGTTGGGACACTATCCATGACCCATGAGTGGGGAGAAGGAGCAAGGAGATTGGTAGGAGGAAAGGGATGAAGAGGAACCAGAGCACACAGATGAGTATCAGTCTAAAAAGGAGGTTGGCTCTGAGCTTCATCAATAAATGCTTTATTTAGAGGTGACTACAACAGTATGCCACCCGCACGGCAAGCCTGGCAAGCTGCTCGTGTAGTATTTGATATGCCAAATACCAGTAACATTTATATAAGGTCATTCCCGTGACCCAATATAATGGTTTGAGGCTCTTTATGTTCCTGGAGCAAGCGGATGCCTTTGGGTTCTCCTAGCATGAGACAGGACATATGGAGATATTACTGGTGCCCGCTCTAGCAAATAGATGATTAACGGGAAGATAGTGATAGATAGTGATAGTATACCCCTTTGAGATATACAATTACAAAGATGTTCATGATGGAGATTCATTCAGACAGTGTTCCAGCACCCGTCCCTCTACCACCCTTGTCAGCACCAAAATCCCCATATTCCCTCTGCCATCCCCAGTCTATCTCTATGGCAGGCACCTTTCTTCTTTTTAATTCTCTCTCTCTCTGTGTCTCCCTCTTTTCTTTCTCTCTCCCTCCCTCCCTCCCTCTCTCTCTCTCTCTCTCTCTCTCTCTCCTCCTTCTCTTACTAAACTAAAAGCCTTTCCCCTAAGACCTGGGACAAGACAAGGCTGCCCACTATCACCACTCTAATTCAACATAGTACTGAAGTACTCCCTCTGTTTTCTAAACCATGGCAAGGACCATGTCACTCTCTAATAATACATTGGCTGCCTTGGAGACAAGACAAGGTCAGGACAAGATTCTTGGTACTGTCCCTATCACCTATGGCTCACATATAACCTGCAAATAATAATCATTATAATTTGAGGAAAGGAGGAAAGAAAAAGAAAGTACATGATAGGCTATTGTAAAGGAGACAAAAATCTCTTCCAGGGAGGCCTTCTCTTTGGCTCCAGTGGTTGAACATGTATAAAGCATGTGCAGGTTGCAGGAGGCCCAGGTTAGATTTCCAGCACCGTGTGGACCCAAGCAACTCCAGGAGCAACCATCAGGCACACAAGTAGGAGTAGCGCCCAGCACTAGCACATGTGGCCTGAAAACTAAAGGTGGGCAGGGAAAAAATCCTTTTCCAGGTAACTTTTGTTCCTTTGAGAGAAAAAAAGCAGGAGTAAAGGATGATCAGTGCTGAATCATTCAGTTAATAAAGTCAACCGTGAGTGGGAGGCAATGAGCCTGCCGTGGAAAGAGTCCAATTTAAGTTCTAACAGTTCAGAACTATGCACAACTGGGTGTTTCCTGGCAAATCCATGCTGACACAACAGATTGGTCTATTTTTTTTTCTTTCACCACATTGCAAAACAGAATAACAGGAGATAACTGGGTGGATCTGCAACCGAGTTTATGTCTGAAGTCAAGATGCCAGACATCAGCTAGCCTGAGGTTATCAGGTGGAGAGCACCAGGGAACACTCTTGCTCTGGTATCTGAGGTTTAAGGGAAGAGTTCACGCGTCACCCTGTATTTCCTCTTCTGCAGTAATTTTTGGAACAGACTCAGAGTGAAGCAGAAGGGAGTTAGCTGCTAGCAGTGTTGAATTTACCCTTGTGCTCTCAGACTGTCTCAGCTCAGGGCCTTCTTTCAGTTCTGAATTCTTTAGCGATTCTCACAGAGGTATATGAGTTTATATAACAATTATACAGCCTTTCAGATAGTATCCTCATTTCTGGTTTTAGAAAACCAACTATATGAATGCCACGTAGAAATAACAACTGCAGAGATAACAAAATTAAATAAATACTACATTACACCATGAGAAATAAATTGCAACTGCTTTTTTCCCCAAACCTTAAAATTTCTGTGAAGTGCTGAACCTTCTATTTCCTTGCTGAATACACCAGGAGGTACATTTTCTAAGCTAGCAGTTAGGAGACTTGGCTATGATCCACGCTTAATCCCTCTCAGTGAGAGGCTTTGGCCACTATCTGCTTTCACTCAACTGAATAAAGAAGGTCTAGACACAATGAGCTCTAACTATTATCTGAGTCTAATAATATTTATAAGATTTAAAAATTGCTTTGGGACATACCAGTGATGCTCACGACTTACTATTGGTGCTGTACTCAGGGAACCTTCTGAACCCTGTCAGGGGACCATACATGGTGGCAAGAATCAAACCCAGGTCGACCAAATGCAAGGCAACCTACTTACCCACTGTACTATTTTTCCATCCAGAATTTTGTATTCTTATAGATTTTGTAACAACACCCTCAAAACTGCTATTTGATCACTGGGAATTTCTTATTTTCCAAACTATCTTAAAGAATATTCATTACTTATACAAAAAGCCTCCATTTTCCACATCTGGACTTCCCCCTCGTCGAACTCTACCCAGCAGACCAGCCTGTCACAGCCCGGCTCGAGCGGCCGCTATGCGGCGCGTGGTTCATCAATAAATGCTGGATTTGAGATGACTACAAGAGTATGCTACCCGCACGACAGAGCCTGGCAAGCTACCCGTGTCATATTTGATATGCCAAATACCAATAACAATTATAGACCTCATTCCCATGACCTGATGGAATGGTTTGAGGCTCTTTGTGTTCCTGGAGCAAGCAGGTGCCCTTGGGCTATACTTGCATGAGATAGGACATATGGAGATGTTACTGGTGCCCGCTCGAGCAAATCGATGATGAACAGGAAGACAGTGATACAGTGACAGTGATGTTCCTGGAGCAAGCAGGTGCCCTTGGGCTCTACTTGCATGAGACAGGACATATGGAAATGTTACTGGTGCCTGCTCAAATAAATCGATGATGAATGGGAAGACAGTGATACAGTGATGCAAAAAGAAATCATTAAAATTGAAAGTAAATCTTCCTAAACACTGGCTTAAGTGGGCTCCGATAATAGAGCAACAAACAGTATGTTACAGCGAGGTGAGATGACATACATACATTTCAACTGCAAATTAGCATGCATGATTTAAAACACACTCTTAATGTTTCCATTCAAAGTCATTACCTATTTTTTTCAAACACGTGTAATAAAACCTTCATCCCTACAATTTCCCTTTACATACTCTGCAGCTATAATTGTAAGAGATACACTTTTTGGGTAGTGTGGTTATTAAGTATGATCCAAACAACAAAGACAAATATTGGAGGGGAAAATTAACACGTATGCAAGAACAAAATCAAAATCAAAATGAACACAAATATAAATTCACTAAGAAAACACTGGATGGACAAACTAAATGTTACAGAATGCAACAGAATGGGAAAGAATTTTCCAGATTGTGATTCAGGTGATTTTCACTAAGCAAGGGACTTGAGATGGTTCACCCAAAACTATAATATAGCAATGAGTGTCACAGTTAATGAAGCAAATATTTCATAACCTTGAAACACCCACGCTGCTGCAACCACAAGATGCACAGCACACCTGGTTATCAAATTCCCTGCTGCCGCTACCAGGTGGGGACATAACAAGACAATTTCTGAACAAACTGTTCAGTTTCTCTTCGGATATTAGTCAATTATGCTGGCATAGCAACATGGTGTATTTCTGATGTTGCCAGGAGCAATCTGCTGCGGCTCAGCTTAATTATTAATTAGCAAAATTCACACATTAGTAAATTTGAGGCAATAAAATATTCACAGTATCTCAATATTAAATAATTCAACAAATATTTGGTAAGCCTCTACCCAGAAAAAAATTAAGCCCCTGATCATAATAAACCTATAATTAATAGAGAAAATTAAAGGCAAAGAACTATAGTGAATTATGTAGTAACAATGCAAATGGAATCCTGCTTAATTGGCAGTAAATATGCATACTGATTTTCACTATGTATAAACAGTTTTGGACACATTACTTAATTTCATTGAAACACCAGTTTGATTGCATATGATTTAAGAACACTCAAACAATAAAACACCCAGCTGTTAAATATTGGTCTCCAAACATCACAGCCAATGAATGGGGTCATACTTCCATATGATCTCAGACAGAAGAACACATCCACCACCTCAGTGGCCACCAAACAATCTGGCTCTAAGATATATGATGTCTGAAGCTACTTGTTTTACCACCAAGGAGTATTAACTCCAAGCTCTGAATAACAATAAGGATTCAAGTAGAGTTTGGAGAAAACAACTCAGCCTTTACCTATTTGCCAAATTATGGCCAATGGTGGCTTCCAGTAAGTCGCAACAGTTGTGTGCCAGTGTTGGGGCCTTCTCTGTGATGGTAAGCACAAGTTGGCCCATGGTTTCAAAATCCATTATGTATAAACCTTTTTTAAAAAAATCAAATACTACGAAAAAATTTAAACCCAGTTATTTTTATTTTTATTTATTTTTTCTTTTTGGGCCATACCCGGCAATGCTCAGGGATTACTCCTGGCTCTTCGCTCAAGAATTACTCCTGGCAGTGCTCGGGGGACCATATGAGATGCCCGGGATCGAACCCGGGTCGGGCACGCAAGGCAAATGCCCTTCTGCTGTGCTATCCCTCCGGCCCAACCCAGTTATTTTTAGCTGAGGAAAAAAAAAGGACATGCTGAATTACATTCTATAAATTAGGAACTTTTAATTGGCTTAATAAAGCCTACCCTAGAAAGATACTTCCTCATCAGAGACTCACCAAGATGCCAGAATGAGGCTCAAATGATAGAGATCATGGCAAGATATGCGTAAGGGATGGTTCAGGGGCCAAAGCACAAGCCCGGCAAGTGTGACGTCAGGAAGTTGAGTCCTGGTGCTGCGCACATGCACCAAGTCCAGTCCCTCTGGCTGTACTGAGAGCCCAAGGCATGACTGATAAATCGTATCTCTAATACATTCATTTTACAATTGAGAGTTTGTGCCTTAAATAGTCATTTCTTAAAACAAAATATTCCTATTAAAAAATATGGTGGATGGATGGAGATGTTACTGTTGCCTGCTTGAGCAAATCGATGATCAACGGGAAGACAAGTGATAAAAGTGACAAGTGCAGAAAAAATATGGTAAAGGGTCACATGAGCATTTTAGGATCCCACAGTGCTCACTTTTTACTCCTACAAATAATCTAAGAAAACGCAACTGGCCTCTCAAAATGAAGCATTCTTACACAATAACTAAAGTTTATTCTCAGGGAATTTTTACACAAAAAGAACGTGTGCATTTGTAGGTGGGTCCTGCAATCCCAAATGCTGACAATAAATGTGTTGCATCGTAAAAGAGAGCACAGTTTGATAAATTAAAAAAAAAGGTAAAAGAAGGATATTTATTCTTGACCTAGAGTTGGGATAGTGAATGTATGATGGCTCAAAATAAATAAGCATTGCATTGTTTCCTTTCTCAGTGAAGCTGAAATAAACAAAACTTGTGCTATGATTAAAAAAAAAAAAGTGGGGAAGATCTTAACTGCATGAAAAATACATGCAATGTTATAACTATAGTTAAACAGAAAGTAAAGCATGCAGTATCATTTTAAAGTGGCCCTACAATGTTGTATTATATATGAAGGGACCATTAACTATTTCATTTCTGGGCATCTTAACCTTTTTATGCTAACATGAAAGCAATTTTGGAAAGCTGATGCTCTGTGCCATGAAACCTCACACAGAAAACTGAAAAGACAAAAAAAAATCACACTTTATGAAAATAAGATGTGGGTACTAATTCTCTATGGTGAAAGTGGTGCTTATGGAATATTTTTAAGCATCTCAACAATTATGAAACCTTAGCTAAATATCATAGATTCTTAGAAAAATGACATTAATGTAAAGAGAATGGGTAGAAAAGATGGGATTAGGGTTTAACAAAGACAGTAAGTCCCAAATCAACACTTATTCCCTTCATTTTCCTTTCTGTAACAGCTGCCACTACTACCAATCTTTCAGAGCATCATGAAATTTACAACTTCAACTGCTGAAAAGTTTTTCATAGATTTAAGTCAGCTTCTAGTTTGCAAACAGAAGCTTGACAGACTGGATTTATCTATAGACAAGTTTGCAATAAGCACGTTTATTACACTTTATCACATAATTATACCAGCTCACTGCTAGCTTCTTTGTCAATATTTAATCCTCGAAGCTTCATTTCCAATTGATTTCTTATAACTAGAATGATCATGTGATGTTTCAGGAGAAAGAAGAAAGGAGTCTGATCAATAGCTATAAAATAGTTTATTGCATTTCAAAATAAATCATGCGATTAAAATTCTCATTTTCCTAGATCATTTGCATTTGAATAACTCCATGAAAGCTGAGTCAGCAAGCACCAATCTATCAGACAAAACCTTCACTTGTCTTTTTTCTCTTTGCATTAGTGTGTTTCAAAGTTGGAAATAAGGGTGAGAGGAGACAGAAAAAACAAAAAGTTATTGAAACACCATTGATATATAAAACAAGAACTGTTTAAAACTATTGAATTCCTATGATTTAAAAAAGTTCACAGACCACTACCCAGACTAGGGTAGTTTGACAATAGCCTATTTATAAAGCCAACTTTATAAAAGCATGCTGCACACATTCTCCGCTTGGAAACCAACCACATCTTAAAATAAGATGTGAACTCTCAGGTATTTTCCCCCCCTCTGGAGAAGCTAGTGTTCTTTTCTGAAAATGAGCCTCCTCACTTGCATCCCCGCCCCACACACATATTTCTCTAGATAAATAGATATAACTTTTACTTCGCACACACACGTTCCCATTCCTAAAAAAAATATTTGAGATAAGACAAAGACACAGGGGAAAAGAACCTGTAACTTTGTACAACTTAGCAAAGCACATTTCTGTGGAGTATCTGCTCATCAATGAACAATGGCTTCAGTCTCTTGCACATCGGGATGAAGTCAAGTACAACTATGGAGTGTGATCCAAGGCAAGGAAATGTGCAAGCCCTGCAGCTACAGCATTCTAAGCCCTGCAAGAACGTGAGTGAGTGTGTGGGCACTGCAGTCAGAGGGAGAGTCCTGCAACCAGGTGTATGAACCACACCCAAGGGGAGAATGAGGAGGAAATTAAAAACGAACGAAAGGTGCTATTTTCAGTGCATCTATCATTCAATTAAGATGCATGATAGATATCATGCGTCTATCATTCAATTGAATAATCTATCATTCAATTCTCAGAACCCTGTAAATAGAAAGTGGTCATCCCTATTCCCTGCTCAGATATGTACTAGATAGCTACTAAGTAGTAGGTATTGTGCTAATCGCCAAAGAACATAAATGGGCAAGAGATGGTCCCTGTCTTTGAAGAAAAAAGGAAAGCCGGGAGATGGTTACTGCACACGCACATAAAGCAGTATCTGACTGACGCAACGACAGGGAGGCAGGGGGAGACAGAAGTAAATAAAGCACTGTAAACTCAGCTTTGAGGAACGAGGGAAGCACTCCTAGAGTCAGAGGAAGAGGGTGGGAAGGTGTCTTGGAATATTTCATGCAAGAGGAAGAGGATTCACCAGGACCACACTAGAAATAAGAAAGTGAAGGAAGTTCAAAGTGGCTTGAGCTGACACAGAGCATGAAAGGAGGGATCTGAGGTTTCAGACTAGAAAACTGAGTAGAGGTTAGATGGTGCAGGGCATACTACACCATACTGAGAGCCATACTAAAGCTAGGAATTAAGGGCCAAGAGGCAACTTACGCCAAAAGAGACATTTTACAAGTTTAAGTCCAACCACAGAGTGTAAAGTAAATTGGAGGAGGAGTAAGACTGGGGTGAAGCTGCACTAGGAAACTGCTCCAGCCACACATGGGGGGGGGGGCGAGGGGGCGCATGGTGGGGGAGGGGCTGCTCTGGTAGAAGAAATGGACAGGACAGGATGGCTGGCTGCTTGGGAGAAAATTTAAGCCCTGAGGGAATCCTAAAGTTTAGAAAAGAGGAAATGAAAAAGCAGCACACAGTGATAGAATGTGTTTAATGTGTTAAATACAAATGTTTATCAAATATATACACAAATGCCAATTTACAGTTTGTAAACACAATGTTTATGTGTCAATGTATAACTACATAAAGCTCTCAGCATTTAGTTAAATCAGCCATTTGATCAAAAAAAAAAAACCTAAAAAACTTATGTTGATATGGACAAAAATCTTACTTCTTTTAAACTGTTACTACCACTGACGGAGCAGAGCCTAGTTTCCGCATAACTCACCTGGTTGCCAACCAGCAGTAGGTGCTCTCCAAGAAGAAAGTCTTTGAGCATATCTTCCATCACCACCATGTGCTAGAGAAAGAATAACTGGAGGTTAGTGATGTTTTGCATAATCAAAGAAAAGAAAATGAACTATAACTACATCCTCTTGGAAAATGAACCCTCTATTTTAATATACAATACTGAACTGGATTAAAAAAACAAAACGAATATTAGTTTTAAGAAAATTATATAATTAATCACTTAGGCCTCCGATACTGAATAGCTCAACTAGTCTGCCTAAGCCAGATTAAAGCACTTTCCAGTGTTTATAATTCAACTCAATTATTTTTCAACTATTAACTTATGTAGCATTGGCTAATAATTAAATGCCATGGTTAAATTATTTTCTTTCTGCTTTTTTTTTTTTTGGGTCACACCCGGCAATGCTCAGGGATTTCTCCTGGCTCTGCACTCAGGAATCACTCCTGGCGGTGCTCGAGGGACCATACGGGATGCCGGGTTTGAACCCTGGCTGGCATGGGCCGGCCATGCAAGGCAAATGCCTTACCGCTGGGCTATCGCTCTGGCCCCATGCCATGGTTAAATTAATACTTAAAATGTAAATAAATACATACTTTCTAAAATCATTGACTATTACCATGTAATATTTATACTAATTTGTTACCATTACTTTCAAAGGATGGATCGTTTTAGAATTAAAAATATACCATACATTTTGTACATTTTAATTCAAATAATGATGTAATTTCATAAAAATTTTAATTTGGGCCAGAATACGGCTGATCAAATAAACTGCATCCCCTGTGTACATGCCTGGGTTTGATCCCAAACTAGGAAAACAATATGATTATATTTGTTCACAACAGCTATGAAGAAAATTGCATTTATCTATCCTTTTTGTCTGTGTGTATGGGGCACACCTGCTGAAGCTCACGGGTTATTCATGCCTCTGCACACAGGAATGACTCCTAGTGGGCTTCGGGACCATATGGGATTGTGAAAAAAGCAAGCACCCTACACACTGTACTGTATCTCTTGCCCTACATTTGTCTTTTCTAGCTTGAAAACCAAGAGAAGCAAAATTTGGCTGAAGGCTTATTATGAGGGTTGGGGGTCATAGGGATGACCCTATATCCCAGAACAATTACTATCTCTATTCCTCTTTCAGTTTTCTGTATTCAACCAAATAAAGGTCTCATATGTACTAAAGTTCCCATCTATAAAAACAATAACCCAGAATAACATGATATTATACCTAGAGAACCCTAAACTCTCTACCAAAAACTCCTAGAAACAATAGACGCATATAGTAGAGTGGCAGGATACAAAATCAACACACAAAAGTCAGTGGCTTTCCTATATACAATTAATGAAAGAGAAGAAAGGGATATTAAGGAAACAATTCCATTCACAATTGTGCCACAGAAAATCAAATACCTAAGAATCAACTTACCCAAGTGTGTAAAGGACCTGTACAAAGAAAACTACAAGACACTGCTCCAAGAGATAAAAGAGGACATAAGGAAATGGAAACATATTCCCTGCTCATGGATGGGGAGTATCAACATTGTCAAAATGGTAATACTCCCTAGAGCTCTGTACAGATTCAATGCAGTCCCTGTAAGGATACCTGTTGGAGGACATGTTTAGCTAATCTGGGAGTTTTGTTGTTTTGCTCACTCCCAGCTTAATCTTATTTAAGCCAATGTTCATTCTAATGAGATCTCTCTTCTATGTAAACACTTCTAGAGGGTGTGGCAGTTACAGAAGTCACCTTGATTGAATAACTTCTGACTTATACATCTACTAAGATTTCTATGTTTTCTAGATTGGGCACAGCTCCTCTTTATACCCACTGCACCCAACGTGGGACAGTTAGAATTTACCAGGAGACTACCACCCTGGCTACGCTGAGACTAAAGGTAGACTATAGGAAGGATCATACTAGTTTGCTCTAAGCAGGCGAGTATGACCCTTTCAGTACATGAGAACAAGATACTCAGAATCACCCTGGTGCAGATAATAATAAGAAGGACCTTGTGGGTACCATCTAGATTACATGAAGCTCATGAAGTTAAGATGTATTACTTTATATCAGCCCCCTCTCTCTCCAGTGTTTTACATAAGAGATAATCTCGGGATTAGTCCTTGGTGTAACCTTTGTTTATACCTACAATAGGGTGTGTGGCACTACACTCTGTTTAGGGTTCTTTGTTGGCATGACAACCTCCCGATTGGATTACTTTGGTGTATATAAGGGGCTGACTTGAGGCCCTTTCACCTTTTGCCTTTTGGTTCCTCAGCCTTCAGCTTTTGGTTCCTGCAGCTTTTGGCTTTTGGCTTTGGTCTTTTGTTCTTTGACCTTTTGCTCCATCTTCTAGTGCTGTGGAAGAGCTTTTGTACTATTAAAAGCCATTTTTGGAACTGCACCGGACTCGTGAGTTTTCATCTGTTCTCCCGGCGTCCTCGGAGGTAGAAGACAACCTCTGTCGGACACTGTCGGGGACCCCCGGGCGGCGTTCCCGACAGATACCCATGACATTCTTCAAAGAAACTGACCAAACGCTCCTGAAATTTGTATGGAACAATAAACCCCCCAAGGATAGCTAAAGCAATCCTAGGGAAAAAGAAGATGGGAGGCATCACCTTTCCCAACTTCAAACTGTACTACAAGGCAGTAGTAATTAAAACATTGGAATAAAAACAGACCTGTGGACCTATGGAATAGAATTGAGTATCCTGACACCCAACCTCAAACACATGATCATTTAATCTTTGTTAAAGGTGCAAAGAGTCTAAAATGGAGTAAGGAAAGCCTCTTCAACAAGTGGTGTTGGGAAAACTGGGCAGCGACATGTAAAAAAATGAATTTGGACCTGTGTCTAACACCAGTCACAAAAATCAGATCAAAATGGATTAAAGATCTCAATATCAGACTTGAATCCATAAAAGTACATTGAAGAAAATACAGGAAAAACCCTCCACGACATTGAAGCTAAAGGCATCTTCACTAACAAAGCAACTAGAAGAAAAGATAAACATATGGGACTACATGAAACTAAAAAGCTTCTGCACCTCAAAAGAAACAGTGACTAAGATACAAAAGCAGTCCACAGAATGGGAAAGAATATTCACCCAATACCCATCTGATAAGGGGTTAATATCCAGGATATATCAGGCACTGGTAGATCTTTACAAGAAGAAAACAAAGCAACCCCATCAAAAATGGGGAGAAGAAATGAACAGAAACTTCAGCAAGGAAGAAATTCGAATGGCCAAAGAACATATGAAAAAATGCTCATCATCACTAATCATCAGAGAGATGCAAATCAAAACAACAATGAGATACCACTTTACACCACAGAGACTGGCACATATTCAAAAGAGCAAGAACAACAAGTGCTGGCGTGGATGTGGGGAAAAGGGGACACTCATCCATTGTTGGTGGGAATGCCGGCTGGTACAGCCTTTTTGGAAAACAATATGGACATTCCTCCAAAGACTAGAAATTGAACTCCCATTTGACCCAGCCATACCACTCCTGGGAATCTACTCTGGGAAACCAAAAATACGCAGCGGAAACACCATCCCTACTTTTATGTTCATAGCAGCATTATTCACAATAGCCAGAATCTGGAAGCAACCAGAGTGCCCGAAAATCGATGACTGGATAAAGAAGCTTTGGTACACCTACACAATGGCATACTATGCAGCTGTTAGGAAAAATGAAGTTATAAAATTTGCCTATAAATGGATGGACATGGAGACGATTATGTTGAGTGAAATTAGCCAGAAGGAGAGAGATAGATACAGAATGACTGCAGTTATTTGCATAATATAAATATATATGTACATATTATGATACCAATATCCAAGGTCAAGTGAAACATATATCAGGAGGTCTTGTCAAAGGTGGAAATTATCACAAACGTGTGGGAGTCAGAGGCTAGGTAAGACAGATAATGGAACAGTGTGCTAACAATTGTCGAGGGTACTAATGCCAACCTAGAACTGAGCATTAAATAGAGGCAAAAGGATACACATGACAACCCTTTAATGTATGTTCTGCAATCCATAGTCTAGAGGGGATGGAAAAGAGAAAGAGAGAGAAAGGGAAAGAAATAAAGAACCTGCCATGGAGGAGGGCTGGGGGAGGGGGAGGGAACCGGGGACCTTGGTGGTGGGAGATGGGCACTGGTGGCAGGATCGGTGCTGGAACAGTGTATGACCAAAACCCAAATATAAACTTTTTAATTGTATATCTTTGTAATTGTAAAAATAAAAAAATTAAAAATTAAAAAAAGAAATAAAAATATCTTTTAGCAGAAAAAATAAATAAAAGTAGGCTGATACCAGATACAAATATAAGGAGTTTCTTTATTCAAGAGAAAAATAAAAACTTTTTTCCCATTCTCCAAAATGGAGAGCATTCTTAAAAGGTACCTTGGTGATTTTTCGAAAATAAATAAATTCTTTCAGATATACTATGTAGCTAGAGTTTAACCAAAGCTGGGGGGGACAAACACACCACATACATTCCAGTATAACGAACTTTATTAAAAATTAAAGAAAAGCAATTAACAAGGAAAACTAGAAACTTTTGATAAATCAAGGCAAATTCTTATTCTAGTTAAGAGGGAGTTCTAGAACATACTTTAAATCTAATGATTTACTTTAAGTTCTAATGATAATGTGATCTGATCACTCGTATCTTTTAACTACCTTCAAGAGCCAATGCTGATTTTCTGGAAATAAAAACTTCTGCAAGTAATAATAAACAGGCTAATCTGTTTGGGGAATGGGTGAAAACATTGACATGAACACAGGCATATACAGATATATTTTTAAAATGAAGATATTGAAAAAAAAATAAAACCTACATTGGCAATCTTCCATTCTTTATCCCCTACTACTTCATGTCCTCATTAAGTAAAACTACTTAAGTCAACAAACATTATCTAAGATGATGGTAATTGCCAACTGATTCTTGTTTCAACTTCTTGGACACTTAGAATCACAGATAGCTCCTTAAGTGTCTTATCTTAGCTGTTTCTCTCTCTTGATTCCTTCTACTAACCATTTCTTTCACATCTTCATGGCTTGATAACCTAGCACAGTTCCCTAAATACCGGTTCTTCCACAGTCTTCATTTGTTTTCTTTCACAATCCTTTTAAAAAAATGCCTTCCAGGGTTAAGAGAGTCACAGACTAGGACAGGGCATTCACAACTACTAGGACATGGGCATCTACCTGCATGGTGAGGAAGGGCTGCAAGGAGAGTTCATTTGTCATTACTTGGAAGACAGCTACATGTGAACCAACTTTCCCGAAATCCACCTACCCATTCATTCTATGGCCTCAATTGCCAACTCCCTCCTAGCATTACTGATTATGAAACTACTTAGTTATCGAGTGGCCAAGTGATGGCAGGGATCAAACCCCCACAAGGCAATTGCCTTTGTCCCTGTACTCTCTCTCAACCCCTCAACATCATTCTTTTTACCATTGTTTTTACTAGCATCAGTGTCTGCCATCTGACTAAACACCTACCATCAACATTTCCCTCCCCACCCTTCTCTCTTATCAAGATTCAATTAAACACCAAGTCTAAGCAATCAAACTTAACTATATTAAATTGTTAAGCTTATATTACAAAAAAGTTAAATATATATATAATTGTTTCTTTCAGTCTTCATAGCTTTTTAAAAGCATCATCTCTGGTGTAGATTTTTATTCAGCCAATGTGGCTTCCTAACCTGTCTCTCCTGAAGGAGAAAGTGTGCTTCCTCCGTACTGACAGTTATTACTTAAACTCATGACTTTCTAAATTCCAAAGCACTCCTTACTTTCAGGATGATTCAGTCTCATCTCCTATGACTCTCATTCTCCTACATTTTTATGTTCCAGTCATGGGCACGTTTGTACTTATTTTCTCCTTAGTCTTTTTCTCCTTAGTATTGCTTTCCATAAAACCAGTATTCCTGACTAATCTTTGTCATCCAACACCAAGTTCCATGAACTCTACTTCTAAATAGCCCTGCATTGTGTCTCTACCCTGTTCCACTCTAACTTACTATACTCGGGTCCTTCATAAAACCATCACCTAGATTATGACAGTCTCTTATGTAGTCTTTCTTTGCCATGGTTCCAACTAACAGACAACATTAAAAGTTAATGCAAAGTTAACCACAGTGAAAATGTGCTTAAAATCTTTCAACACCTTTCTCTCTTCTAAATAGCATTCGAGCTTGATTAGAAAGATCAACTCTGGATAAGAATTCGCGTGCTGTCGCGGCCGCCTTATGCCAGCCCAGATTTGATCCCTGGCATCCCATATGGTCCCTGAGCACCGCCAGGAGTGATTCCTGAGTGCAGATCCAGGAGTAACCCCTGAGCATCGCCGGGTGTGACCCAAAAAGCAAAAAAAAAAAAAAAATCAGTTTTCCTGAATATGCTTTGGTTGGATATATCTACAGTGAAACCTCATGGGCATTTTCTAAACTTTGTCATTCCAAAGTTATTTGAAATCTTTGCTGCACGTTCTTCTATTGTAGTTTTAATGTTTTTTAGTCTTTATTTAGCTCTGATCTGGAATTTTTCTTGGATAGAAAACCAATAAATGGTGATTTAGACTGTAACCTACCATAAGCAGTACTTTCCTCTGCAACGTTGTTCTGATGTTAGTTGCTTTGGATGATTTATTTTGTAGATTATATGTGATTTTTGAATGATGAATATAAGATTTCTGTGACTTTCTTTTCCCATTTAGCTTGTTGTTTTTTGAGAGATAGATTGACATTTAAGGGAAGAAGACTCCCCCCCCATATCTGATTTTTGCTTTAAACTTTTTAGTTTGAACAAATTTTAGACTTGTAGAAAAATTTCAAAACCTCCTTTGCATTCTCCTTTACATGCAGCTTCTTCTAGCTTTGGTATCACTATTATTCATACCCTTACTGCAACAATCAAGAAAAAAATTAATTCAATATTATTAAGTAAGCTAGGAAACTTTATTAGACTCTTACTTATTTCTTCCCCAGTAATGATCCATCTTTCTTCTAGGGTTTTATCGGGATTCTACATTAAATTTAATTTTTATTTATTTTTCATCTCTTCTACTTATGACAACTTCTTATTTTTTCCATGATTTTTATTACCTTGACATTTCAGAAGAGAATAGATACATTATTTTGAAGAATGTCTCTCAGTTTTCTTCATTTACTCATGACTAGAGAGAGGTTATGCTTCTTTGGCAAAGAAAATTCAGACTCCTATGTTAAGATCATAGCCTTTTACATTTGGCATTTTTGTGTGTTAACTGAAATGGAAATACCTTTCTCATGATCAAACAAGTTCTTCAAATTTCAGTTTTATTAACTTATTCTCAAATGTTGTGAACTTATAGAATGGACAAAGGTGGTGATTACGATTGTATTAAAGAAGTGTGTCTTTGGTGAAATTTATCTTGCTATTTGTGAAATAAAGTTGTGACTGAGACCTAATCATAGAAAGAAAAAAAAAGAATTGCGTGCTGAAAGTAGGTAATGGAACAAACATGATAACCTCTCACTATTCTATATTGCAAATCACAATTCCCAAAGGGAGCGCGAGGGAGAGGGAGAAAGAAGCTAAGTGCCTGCTGTAGAGACAGTGTGGGGGGGGGGGTGGAGGGTGGGATGTGCGGCAGGAAGGAACAGGGGGACATTGGTAGTGGGAAATGTACACTGATAGAGGGATGGGACATTATATGAATGAAACCCAATCTGAACAGCCTTGTAACTGTATCTTATTGTAATTCAGTGAATGAAAGAGAGGAAGGAAGGAAGGAAGGAAGGAAGGAAGGAAGGAAGGGAGGGAGGGAGGAGGAGGGAGGAGGGAGGGAGGGAGGGAGAGAGAGGAGAGAGAGAGAGAGAGAGAGAGAGAGAGAGAGAGAGAGAGAGAGTCTGCCGCAGCCACCCAAGATGCCGAAGGTTAGAAGGCCAAGGGCAAGAAGGTGGCCCTGGCCCCTGCCGTGGTCAAGAAGCAGGAGGCCAAGAAGGTGGTGAACCCCCTGTTCGAGAAGCGCCCAAGAACTTGGCATCGGTCAGGACATCCAGCCCAAGCACGACCTGACCCGCCGTCCACGTGGCCGCACTACATGCGCCTGCAGCGGCAGCGACGCCATCCTCTACAAAGCGCCTCAAGGTGCCCCCGCCATCAACCAGTTCACGCAGGCGCTGGACCGGCAGACGGCCACGCAGCTGCTGAAGCTGGCACATAAGTACCGGCCCGAGACGAAGCAGGAGAAGAAGCAGCGGCTGCTGGCCTGCGCCGAGAAGAAGGCCGCTGGCAAGGGGCGATGCCCACCAAGCGGCCCCCTGTGCTCCGGGCTGGGGTCAACACCGTGACCACGCTGGTGGAGAACAAGAAGGCGCAGCTCGTGGTGATCGCGCACGACATGGACCCCATCGAGCTGGTGGTGTTCCTGCCCGCGCTGTGCCGCAAGATGGGGGTGCCCTACTGCATCATCAAGGGCACGGCCCGCCTGGGCCGCCTGGTCCACAGGAAGACGTGCACCGCCGTGCCCTTCACGCAGGTCAACTAGGAGGACAAAAGCGCTCTGGCCAAGCTGGTGGAAGCCATCAGGACCAACTACCACGACAGATACGACGAGATTCGGCGGCGGCATTGGGGCGGCAACATTTTGGGTCCAAAGTCGGTGGCGCGCATTGCCAAACTGGAAAAGGCGAAGGCTAAAGAACTTGCCACCAAGCTGGGCTGAGCCGTGGCCCCTGCCATCAGGCATTGGTCTGTACATAGATAATAAAAGTTTGCTCCAGCTGGGAAAGACAGGAAAGAAAAGAAAGGAAGGAAAGGAAGGAAGGAAGGAAGGAAGGAAGGAAGGGAGGGAGGGAGGGAGGGAGGGAGGGAGGGAGGGAGGAAGGAAGGAGGGGAGGAGGGAGGGAAGGAAGGAAGGGAGGAGGGAGGGAGGGAGGAAGGAAGGAAGGGAGGGAGGGAGGGAGGGAGGAAGGAAGGGAGGGGGGAGGGAGGGAGGAAGGGAGGGAGGGAGGGAGGAAGGAAGGAAGGAAAGGAAGGAAGGAAGGGAGGGAGGAAGGGAGGGAGGGAGGGAGGGAGGGAGGGAGGAAGAAGGAGGAGGAGGAGGGAGGGGAAGGAAGGGAAAAAGAAGAGGAGGGAGGAAGGAAGGAAGAAGAAAGGAGGAAGGAAGGAAGGAAAGGAAGGAGGAGAGAGGAAGGAGAGAGAGAAGGAAGGAAGGAGGGAGGGAGGAAGAAGAAGAAAAGGGAAGAGGAAGGAAGGAAGGGAGGAAGGGAGGAAGGGAAGGAAGGAAGGAAGGAAGGAAGGGAGGGAGGAGGGAGGAGAGGGAGGAAGAAGGAAGGAAGAAGGGAAGGAGGAGAGAGGGAGGAAGGAAGGAAGAAGAGAGGAAAGGAAGAGAGGAGGGAAAGAGGAAGAGGGAGGGAGGGAGGGAGGGAGGGAAGGAGAGAAGGAAGGAAGGAAGGAAGGAAGAAGAAAGGAAGGAAGGAAGGAAGGAAGGAAGGAAGGAAGGAAGGAAGGAAGGAAGGAAGGAAGGGAGGGATCGGGATGATCTGACCCTTTCCTAACTCATCAAATTCCTATTTTGTCCTACTTCCACTTGAAATTTCATTTCTGTGCCAGTGTCCATTATACGCAGCTCCCAAAATGAGCTAGTTTCCCACATAACAGTTTTCCAAATGCTAGTGTTTCTACTTTAAAAAATTCTCCAATTTGGCTGGTCAACTCATTTTCCAGGATCACTCCAATCTAGGACCATTATCTCATCAATGCTGCCATAGTAACCTAAATATACTTCCTCACACTCTATAGAGCCATGCGCATGTACTTGTATGCCTCTGTCATTAATAATCAGTTTGAGTGAGGTGAGGGGGAAAAGGAATTTTGTAATACTTTAAGATTATGTTTGAAATACGGTAATTTAAATTCTTACATCTAAAATTCCTTGGGTTTTTAAGAGACTTGGTCTCTTCTTCCTCACATGTACACTATTTCTCATTGACTGATTTAACAAAAAAATTGATTATAAATACTTTTTAAGATTGAGTGCTAGGGACATCTGGACCAAACCTGGTGGTGCTCAGGGGCTCCCACTAGCTCTGTGTTCAGAACTGAGCCCTACCAGTGCTCAGCGGACCATGTGATGGGTTAGGGACTTGAACCAGTGTTAGCAAAGCAAGCAAAGCAGGTGCTTTCTCTCTGGCCTCCAAACTCAAAAATCTTCTTCTTATTAATCCAGTCAACAAAAATTAACACACCAGATAATATATACCAAGCATTGGGCCTGGAGTGACAGTACAGCAGGTAGGCATTTGCCTTGCACACAGCCAACCCAGGTTCAATCCCTGGCATCCCATATGATCCCTGACAACTGCCAGGAGTAATTCCTGAGTACAGAGGCAGGAGTTAATTCCTAAGCATCACCGGGTGTGACCCAAAAGAAAAAAAAATGTATCAAGCATTTGCTGGAAATACAAAATAAAGAAAACACAAGGCTTTGTCTGAATGTTGTGGAAAACCACATTTTAAAAAATCAGTTTGGGGAGCTGAACAGAGCGTACACAAGGCAAGGCTCTTGCCTTGAGGCCGGTTTGATCCTGGACACCTCTTATGATCCCTCAATCACTGCCAGGAGTAATCACTTAGCAAAGAGCCTAGTAAGCCCTGACCATTACCAGAGGTGGCCCCCAAAACAAAATAAATGTGTAAATAAATACATTAGAGTGGGTGAAATTTTGAAAAATAAAAATAAATAAAATTAGTTTAAACACAGTATGGTAAGATAACCACAGGGTTTAGAACAAAATGGTGTAAGAAGTACCTACAAATGCAAGAGGCAGGGAAAATTATAGGTTCAAATGTGATGTATAAGATAAAGAAAAAGCAATATACTCAACAAAAGAGAATTTAATTAAGTCACTGCTTCTGACACTGGTACAGTGAGAGTCTTCATTAGTGGTTCATTCAGATGCTTCATGGAGACAGGGTCCTTCTGGAGAATGGCTGTCACCGTCACTGTGTAAAGCTCACCGCAGCCCTGCAGCCTCAGTTGTCAGTGCCACAGACACCATGGCAACAGTCCCTGCACTCAAGGGCACCCGAGCCTCTCTGCTACTCAATTTCCTACATGCTCATCTGCTGGAAAGTCTCTCCAGCCTTTGTAACCATGGCATTTTTTAAATTGCCGCTCAAAACAAAATTTTATGATTCGTCTTTCTTTCTTTCTTCCATGACATGAATAGAGCATGATACTATCAATACTCAGTAATACTGTATTTTCCTCATAGTCATGTTTGTGTCTTTTGTCTTTATTCAACAGGAAAGATTATTTTCCACCTTTCTGTCTTATAAGTGACTGCTTTCTCTTCAGTTGTCATCTGACAACTGTAGTAAAGCACTAATGCTCTAGTAGAGGAGAAGTGTAAATGAGTCAATGGGCTATAGAAAATGATTTTTAAGAATTCCTGGTTATGCTTTTTGCTGTGCCACAGAGAATAACTACAATGGTCAATGGGCTAATGGGCTATATAAAATGAATTTTAAAAATCTAGATTATCCCTTTTGCTATGCCAAAGATAATTACAACTTTGGCTAATATCAAAATATGTAATTATGATTTTTATTAAAAGAAGAATTCACACATGTATCTTCTATATAAAGGCATACAAATTATGCCTTTATAATTTGAAACTATTAATTAATGAAAGACTGGACTGAGAAATGGCATATCAAAATGGAAATTATAATTCTCCTAACTCTTTAATATACTGGAAATACTAAGTAGAAGTTCTATAAACATAATTTGTAAATGTAAGGTGATTATTTATATGCAGATTAGTGACAAGATATTCACAAAAGCTTAAGCATGCTTTTTATGACAAAGCCAACTTATAGGGGCTGGAGAGATGTGGGTAAGGCCTTGCATGCAGTGAACCTGGGGTCAATTCCTGGCATCCCATATGGTACCCCAAGCATGGCGAGGAGTGATCCCAGATGCAGAGCCAAGAGTAACCCCTGAGTCTGACCAGGGGAGGCCCGACTCCCCAACTCCCTCCCTCCCACAGCCCACCAAATCCACAAATATAAAATCTGGACACAAATTGTATAGTAAGCAAATTACAGAAACAAATTGTTTTACTGGCATGAGAATTAACTACCGCAAAGTACAGAGTGATTTATTTCTAAATTCAAGGCAATGATCTTACCTGAATATTGTCATAGAAGAGGACATCAGGCACTTTCATTTTCTCATGGGCATTATAGACTGGTGCACTGACAGCTCCGATCTTCAGAACTCCAGATGCTACTTCACCTGAACACAGCAGTCAAAAGAAATAAACTTGCAGGTGGTAATAAAAGACCCCCGCTCTATAAAATGAAATGTTCCAAGATGAAATAAAAATGCCTAATTCAAGAGCTGGAGAGGTAGGATAGCAGGTAGGATGTTTGTCTTTCATGCAGTCAACCAGGATTGATCCCAACACACCCATATAGTCCCTAAGTACCAACAAGAGTAATGCATACATATCAAGAGTTGCTCTGGATCTTTAAGTTGTCTCTGCATTTCTCTACGCATATCCACAACCAGTATGTGTTTTGGGGCCACAGCCTATGGTGCTCAAGGGTTTACTCCTGGCTCTGCACTCAAGGATTACACGAGGCAGGAGTTCAGGGGCTATATAGGATATTGGGGGGAATCAATCCTGGGTCAACTGCATGCCAGGCAAATGCCCTATTAGCTTACAATCAATTCAGCCTCCTAAAAATATCTTATTTTCATTATGTGAAATTATTGTCTCAGTAAATTAAAAACATCCACTCCAAGGAGACTCATAACTTTATCCTTTTAAAAGGATGATCACACTTTAGATATTAGATGTGTGTGGGAGTAAGAGGATGGGGAAAAAAGCAAATCACACAAAATCCTAGATTCCACGGTAAAACACACTTGGGGAAAAGGGCAAAATAAAGTAATACAGTTATTATTGACAACAGGGAATTCTAAGACCCTTTACTATTCTCCTGCTAACTATGCCTTATTACAATAATATTTTTAGCCTAACATACTAGACAGAATTGGATGAAAAAACATTTTTATTGAAAAAAATGTTAATAATATCAAAGTTTGAAAATTATTATTTTACTTAGAAACAAATCAAATACTTACATTTGTAATCCTCTGCCTGTGGTTCAAGATTATTATCAGCACGTATTTCTATTTCAGCATCTGCCAGATTTTTTTCTAATGCTGACCTTGCAAGACTTGGTAAAAACCTGGAGTGAGTAATAATAAATGGAATAATAATGTGAAAGTTCTCTATAATTCCTAGATACATTCTGCACACATGTATACACACCCACACACACTCCATAAGTACAACCAAATAAGGGAGATAGGCCTTGATCTGTAATATACAATCATAAAAAGTTTTTAGAATGGGGCGGAGCGATAGCCCAGCGGGTAGGGCATTTGCCTTGCATGCGGCCAGCCTGTGCCGGCCGGGTTCGATCCCCAGCATCCCATATGGTCCCCGAGCACCGCCAGGAGTAATTCCTGAGTGCAGAGCCAGGAGTAACCCCTGAGCATGGCCGGGTGTGAACCAAAAAGCAAAAAAAAGGGAAAAAAAATTAGAATGAATGTAAGGAAGTAAATGTGAAGACAAAGTATATTAATTGATCTTCCTTTAATATTTAAAGCTCACTTGAAATTGACAGATTTCTACAGACTATTTTCCCAGGCAACATTTAAAATAATATTTTCAAAAGACACGCTTAATAATACTTTTTAACTCAGTATACTTCAAACATGTTGTTTTTCATGTAACTTGCTTATAAAAATTTTTTTTAACCTCTTCCAGTTGGCAATGATAAATTCAAATTAGCAGAAAAAAAATAGGGTTTTCTTAACTCAAAGAACTGAATGTATTTCAAAGTATCCAGCTTGATTCTCTAGTTTTTTTTATTTCTGGGTCAGACCCAGAGCTACTCAGGGCTTACTCCAGGATATGCACTCAGGAATTATTCCTGACAGTGCTAAGGGGACCATATGGGATGCTGGGGATCGAGCTGGGTCGGTCACCTGTAAGGCAAATGTGATACTTGCTATACTATTGCACCAGCCCCTTGGCTCTTTGACAAAAACTATAGTTGCTTTTCTCCTCTACATTACACGCTCCCAAGACAACAATGTGCACAGTAACATGAGCATTCTTCATCTTCAGATAGAGTTAATGAACATCACTGAGGGTGAATAATGAAAGTAACTTCCCATCCACACAAATAAAGTCTTATCTGGAATTTATAATCCAAAGTGGGCCCACAGAGCGGCTTTAAATGCCTGATCACCTCTGCTATACGACTTTAAGCAAATCACTATGTGTCACAATGCTTCAAATAAGCATCCATATTGAGAACATACCACATATAATTTAGAATTCCCCTGGCTCTAAGCTTTAGCGGTGGCTCCCACAGGCCTGACATGAGCTCTAATAAAAGTGAGGTAGTGAGAGCAAGGAGGCAAATGAAAGACTGTGTGAAGCAGTTCGGATTTCTTGTCCCTGTATTAGCTGAATTTACAGATCTGATGCTATATCCCACCCACCGCTTTATTTGGTGTTAGACCATGGAGATTTTTATACAGTTCAACATGAATCAGACACTGTTCATCTCTGACCTTTCATCGTCATTCTTAGAATACCGCTTAGTCTTTCAAAGCAAGTTCCCACCTCATCTCTATAACTGGGTTTTCATCTTGCTTTCTGAAAACTATGTCTTGGCACCTGCCCTTCCTCCCTCTCAGAATCTCATGAACAGAAGCAAGGCTTGTAATATTAGATTGCAAGTACTTCTAGAAGATGACCTTGATTAACCACTAGGTCTTGGTTATAAGAAAAACTAGGAAAGACAGAGGGACAATTCAACCACATTCTGGAAAATACAAGTTACTCTGGAAAAGTCAAGTGTGTTCTTGGCACAGAAGTGGTGGAGTATTACAGATGAAGAATCAAAGATTCTCAGAACTGCCACAGGTGAAGAGAGGTAAGAATAAGGGACGCTCTCAAGTGAGAAGTCCTGGGAGAGCAGTAGTAAGCGTGAGAGGATGAAACAGATTTCGTGGATATTATGCAGCCTTGGCCTCTGCTCAGCCTGTAGACTCCATTACTTTTTATGTTTTTATTTTTGGGACCCCATTAACTGTGCTTAGGGTTTACTCCTGGCTTTGTGCTCTGGGATCACTCCTGGCACTGCTCAGGAGACTACATGTAGTGCCCGGATCAATTCTGCGACAGCCACAAGACAAATGTCTTAACCAGGTTACTATCTTTCAGGCTCTACAACTATTTTATTTTTTTTTATTTTACTTTACTTTACTTTATTTTATTTTATTTTATTTTATTTTATTTTATTTTTGAGGCAGGGGGAAGGACGGAGCCACACCTAACAGTGCTCAGGGTTTATTCTTAGCTCTCTGCTGAAGGTCACTCTCGGTGGACTCAGGGGACCTTTATGAGGTGCCAGGAATCAAACCCAGGTTGGCCATGTGCAAGACAAGGGAGCTTATCTTCTGTACTAATTTTCTGGCTACTATAGCTCTGATTTTAAATTTAAAAATTGTATTAAAATATTTAAGATACCCTATTATTATGTAAATATCTAACCTGTTATATTTGTGAGATATTTCTCAAGAAAACCTTGTGAGCTTAGATACTCAAAACACTTAAAAGTAAATAAAACAGATAAGATTTACTGACCAATTTCAACATTTGAAGGTCCTTAATTTATAAACTGGAACAAACTATTTTTCAGCTTTGGCTTATAAACTGAGTCAAACATTTTAAAAGGCTCATGAAAGTAAGACTGCTAGATTTATGGTTAAATAATAGAGAAACCTAAAGAGCTAGATTTTTTTTAAATCACTGCATAAAAAAATCAAATAATCATTTTAAAATCAACAGTTTGTTCCTGTAAGCAAAATTATTGCTGTTCTTTAAACAACAAAATTCACATCAACAATACATCATAATCATTAAAAATGCCTCCTAATTCTATCAGACTTACTTCAAAAAAAATCAATTGGCTTCAAGAGAAAATTTTAACTATCATTAGAAAATTTTATGTCATAAGAAAGTTTTTTGAAAAATGTGGCATCCAAGCTGTTTTTGGTGAACAAAAATATTTTATTATAATTCCAATATTAGAAAAAAGTTAATCATAATTTCTGATTAAATCCTTATAGCTCTACCCAAAATTTCTACTATAAAGGATCAACATCTCAAGTTTTCCCAGAATCAAAACACTTTAATGGCTTAAGACTTTCATGGTAGCTTTTAATCAACTTCCACATCCAAAAAATTGTTGGAATGTGAATACATAACTCCCTAAACTAGGTTTTTCTTCCTTTGGCCTCATGTTCTAAAATATTTAGAAAATAAATCAAACATCGAGGTCCAACCTTGATATCCATATAAAATATTAACAAGATAAAATAATTCGATGCAGAACTGTTCTACTTTGAATTCAACCAGTATAAACAATATTTAAAAAGTAAGATTTTTTAAAGGCTTACATAATAGCTACTAAATTAGGCTAGATAATTTATTTCAGCCTTCGTGAACTAATAACAGATTTCATTATGGCCAGAGAGACAACACAGGAGGTAAGCCACTTTCTTGCATATACCCAGTTCAATCCCCAATCCCACACACGGTCCCCTTGGTACTACCAGGAGTGATCCCTGAGCACACAGAAAGTGATAAGTCCTCAGCATAGCCAGGCGTGGCCCCAAATGCCCCCTCAAAAAAACCCATAAAAATTAACATAAATCACACCATTTTTTATTTTAATATTTTCAATTAAATTTGATTTTTTACTTCAATATGATAAAAGGTAAATTAAAAAAATCACCAAGAAGTCTGTGCCAGATTAGTTTTTTTTTTTTTTGGTTGTTTCTTCCTGCCATTGTTATCCTGAAAGGAAAGCTAATAAAAAGTCTTTGAATCTGCCTAAAGTCAACTATGATGCATAAACTAGAGACTGGTTCTACTATTTTCAAAACGTCATGAGGTATATACATAATATAGTTTTACTATGGCGCATTGATAGTCCTGGAGAAAAACGGGCTATTTCACTCAATAAAATATTTATGTGTATGAAGAGAATGAATTTTCTTAGTAATTAAAACTATGAAATATTTCAAGTATGCAGAAAACTGCAGAATATTAAAGAAATATTAATATTATCTCTCTCCAACACTGAAGGTAACTCTAATACTTAAATTTATATGTACATCTTTCCTGCTTTTATTTTTCAGTTTGCTGCACATGTATAAAGTAAAAACTGTACCACACATATTTGTTGTACTTAACATTTTATATATATAAGCATCAGATGCCAAATATCCTTTTGAAAAATCACTAGTTTTCATCTCAATATTGTGATTCAGGGTTAGGTTGATAATACAGCACGTAAACAATAGTTACCGTGTGGAACCTTGGTTGCACAAATCCAACCAAGGTTTAATTGCCAGCATCCCATATGGTTCCCCTAGGCACCATCAGGAGTAATTCCTGAGTGGAGAGGCAGGAGTAACCCCTGAGAATTGCTGGGTGGGGCCCTCAAAAAACGATATTGTCATGAGTCAGACCTGCTGACAGATGGGGATGAGCTTTATTTTTCACTGCTTCATAGTATTCATCATATGAACGTGCCAATTCCTATATTTCCTGCTTTTTTGGACAAATAAGTTGTATCTACTTGCCTATAAAAAGATGAAGCAATAAACTGAAATATATATACATATATATATGTATATATATGTGCATATATTTTATATATATATATATATATATATATATCTCCCAGTTAAGGGATATAAAGATGTAGATTTTTCAAATTATACAGCATCAATGTAAATAAGCATAAATATACTCTGAGATCAATACCAAAGGGACAAGACTTTCATCCCAAGAAATAAAATTAAATTTCCAAGGCTAGATAAAAAAAAATACACAGATACACAGGTTAAAGTGTTTGCTTTGGATACAGACAACCCTGTATATTTCATATGATGTGCTTGGGTTTGATCCCTGAGCCATGCCAGGAGTGATTCCTGAGCACAAAACAAGCGGTAAGTCTGAAGCACTCCCGGGTGAGACAGACAGACAGACAGACAGACAGACAGACACACACACACACACACACACACACACACACACACACACACACACACACACACTTTCCACTCTCAAAAAGGAATAATTTTCTTGTAGTAAAATCTGTCATTTTGTACTGAGGTTCTGTGATTTGTAGTAGTGCTAATCCTGGTTTTGCATGTACAAAATTTCAAAAATACATCCATCACAAGTGTACTCACCTCTCTACCAAGGACCTCAAACCTTTTAGTCCCTTTTTGCCCCAACTTAGCTGCATGAATTAAATATCTCATAGTGTTGTTCTGACCCTTCTTTGCTTCCTCACCGTATCTTTCAGTCTCACATGTGAGAGAGAACACTCTATATTCCTTTCCTTCTGTCTGACTTCACTCAGCATATCCCCTTGTCCATTCATATCACAGGAAATTGCTTGATTTTGCTCTTTCTTACAGCAGAATAGTATTCCATTGTGTATATATACCTTCTTGATCCATTCATCTGTAGTTGGGCATTTGGGTTGTTTCCATTGTCTTGGCTATTGTACTAAGTGCTATAATTAGCAAAGGTGTGCATCACATGTATCCACTTATCTTCACTTGTCTTCCCTCTGTTCATCGATTTGCTTCGAGCAGGCACCAGTAACTTCTCCATACGTCCTGTCACGTGCTGAGTGTAGCCCAAGGGCATCTGCTCATTTCGAGAAAGACAAAGACCCTCTGACCATTCCTTCAGGTCATGGGAATGAGGTCTATAATGAAGTCTTCAGGAGGTTGTGACTCTCTAAAACTTGCTAAAGAGCATTGCTAGAGACCGGGCAGGGATGAGATGGGACCGGGAGGGGATGGCAATGGGGACGCGGTGACATCTACCCAGAGGCCAGCTCCCTTCCTGAGAGGCACTAAGGACACAGATGATAAGGTCACCAAAACAATATTGCCAGATATTACTAGTGAATTTCCCTGAAAAAAATTACACAAAACTGTCTTTTCTCAATGAAAAATTAGTTTCACTGCCTCGATCCTTGCCTGTTCATGCAATCCAGATATTTGTATAAACAAAAGTACAAAGGAAAAAGGGAAAGGATATAGTCAAGTGGCACTTGCTCCTAAGTGGTGGTGTGCAGCTGTGGGTATGAGCAGCTCTGTCACAGAGCTTTATACCCAAGCTAAAGTGCATGTTAAACGGTACTGTTAGCACTGGCTTTACCATAGAGTGGCCAGGCCAGTGGCAATATTAACTCTATTCTGAGTCCTTGATGGATTGTCCCAATCCTCCCATCCCAAACCCAACCTATTTCCTTTCCACTGACTTGAGACAGCTCTTGAAGTCATTCTAATTGCAGTTGCGGAGGGTAGTGGAGGAGTGGAGGGCGATGGGGAGGAGGGGGGGGTGGGTAGAAGGCCCCTGATGTGCAAGTAGTTCAAGGTCAGAGCAGGTTAAAAAGGGATCACAGAGCAAGTAAGTTAGGAGTTCCATGTGTTCAAATCCAGAGGAGTTGGTGCTGCTTGTATCCCTTTCTTTTCCACATTTGAAGTCCCTGTGACCCATCAGGACCCAAAGCTGCTAGTTATCAGGCTCTATCCACTGCCTTCAGATGGAAGATCCCCACAGGCGGGTTGAGGGTGGATTTCTCTTGCTCTTCTGGGTTGGTGCTGCAGCGTCACTTCCAGGGCTCAATACCACCCATTGTGCCCAGGATCGGACAGGAAAGGCTGGCTTGTGGGGGGGTTAGGGCTGTTCCCACATTATTGAGGCACGGACTTCTCGAGGATGTTGATCTATGATAAGGCGAGGTGGGTCAGCTAGCATCCTGAGTAACAGGCATTCTGGGAGAAGTTCCATTTTCTGTTTCTGTCTGCCTCTGCTTCCTAGCTCTGTGAACACTCATCCACCACGTCCTACATGCTACTCAGCAATATCTTAATGCATATTTGTCCTCGAACTTTGATGACTCGTGTATTTCTTAAGTCAGTATACATTGTTTTTATTTTTCAAGGGGATGTTATCTCCAAAGTGATACTTAGAAGGCTTAGGGATGCCTTTTAGAGCTTCTTGGCCAAACAAGGGGCACATTCAAGGATCTGTTTCTGCCAAGGCTGTCATGCTGGAACTACGTAGGTCACCTCAGCAGTGTGTGAGTACTTCAAGATTGTACCCAATGACGGTCAGAGCGCATGGGGTGCCCTGGACTGAAAGAGCGCACAGCACATGAAAGACTGTACTGCATCTGCACATACCAACTCCTGTACTGTTCACTCTGGCCCCTTGGTTTATCTTTATCTTTTTACAGTACCAGGAATCAAGCTCAGGGTCACGCCTGCAAGATATATATGCTAAAATTAAGTCTCGTGATCAATCCTTATTTGTTCAATTAAAGGGGAGATTAACAGTGGATTCAACTGTCAGTGCATACACAAAGGTCTGTAGAATGCTTTTGCTGACTATTTTGTTCAAATCCATTTCCCCCTATGCTCCAAAACTATTTTTATTGCTTAGCATTGACTATAAATACACATCTATAAACAAGTTCTGATAAGCAAATACCAGGTAAATAATGACTTTTATCCTTCTTATCTCAATTTTGTTCAATCTGTGATGCTGAGAAGTATGTTATCTGAAGCATTTTTTTCTTAACATTCATAAGAAGTCTAATATTCTTCTAAAATGAATGGAATCAAACCAATATCACTTTCTCTCAATTACTAGTTATTCAAAGAATCATTCTGAAAATACTAGAAAAGAGAATAATTTCAGATACATATTCCAGAAAGAACATACACTTATATGTTATGACACAAGGAGCTTAAAATGAAAAAAAAATGGAAGTTATATGAGAAGGCTACAGAATCCACTAAAACTAAAAAAAATTTTTTAGCCCTTTTTATATGCCAGGAATGAGCGGTCATAACTGTTGGGTAACTTGCTTACTTGTTAGCCCTGGGTTTTACATTGCTGATGAGGGAGTGTTTTTCTCCTTAATATAAGCCTTTTGCCTAAGTTTAGGATAAGAGATTTTGTTCTTGTATAAACACAAAAAAGTGGGGGCAGTGTATTTATGAGTTAATTAGATTCAGAATTGATTGCTCCTGGACATCCTGGTATATCTTCTAATTGGTGTCTCAATGTCCTTGGATTGATTTTTAATATTTTAGAGATTTTAGATATTAAAATCTCATGAAGATACAATACTCTCTATGTGGCTCCCATGAGGGACTGGATGCTACCAGGCAGAGAGCCACACTGGCTACAAAATGGGACTACTCTTAGAATAAACCCTGCTCTGGCCCAAAAGATTAGAGCAAGGCCAGAATAAGCCATGAATGGCCCTGAAGTAAAGTAGAGCACTTAAAACTTGCCTTGGAGCAAAGAAAGGCTGTTTTTGTTAGAGTTAGGACCCTGAGGGGAGGAATGATCAATCCAGCATGGGAAGCTGTCGGGAGCGCTGCCGGGTGCCCGACAGTTCCGAGAGCAAGTTCCCTTCTACCTCCAAAGCCAGCGGGATTGGTGAAAACTCAGGAATCGATGCAGTTTTAAAAGACTTTACTTATCACAGGTTCAGGCGTACAAGTCAGCAATAGGAAAAACCCTGTGCTTAGGATTGCAGCTAGAACCCCAGCCACGTGTAAGGCCAAGATAGCAGCCAGCGTGTTAAGGCCCTGTAAAAAAGGAGAAAAAAAGACAAGACTCCCAAGAAGAGGTGCAAGCTCACATTGGAGAGCCCAAAAAGAGAGGGGAAGCAGGCTGGTTTTTTACCCTGCAACTTAGACCTCCCACTATCATTAGAAACAGGAAGGGTCAAATGCCCTTAGGTAATTTCTCCCAGCACCTCACCTAGGCCTAATATATGCTAATGTTTTGAGCCAAGATCTGCCTGGAAATGTCTCTATAGGGTAGAGAAAGGGGTTTCTGAGAGGCATGTCTCTGTACCAAAGACTAATAGCATTGCCAGTTAAATATTTCTCCAAGCCTTCACAAGTTTCGTCTACTTCACGGTAGTTTTGTATTTTAGTTGCCTTTTTGAGCTATCAGGGAGCCATGCTCTTGCTTGCTTGGAGGCAAACAGCATTTCTCTGGTCTATTACTTTGAGATCCAATGTGGCCAGGCAAATATGCTGGTAAGATCTAGCTAATCCCACGATGATTGTGGTGGCATGAGAGAATATTTGCCACCAGCCAGTATAGAATACATGGTCAGATAAACTGACACATTTAGACTACCCCATCTACTGAAGTGACCTGCAGGGAGGCAATCCAGGGCAGATGCAGAGGCTCTTAGAGGAGTCCTGCAACAGGAAGCATAGTTTAGATCATATGATGTGATCTCCCCAGGAAAGATTACCCTATGGCAGATTCTTTATCTCTTTTCTCTCTTCTCTCTCTCTCTCTCTCTCTCTCTCTCTCTCTCTCTCTCCCCTTCACTTACATGTTTGGCTTGCATTACATATATTTAGAGATTATCAAGTGTATCCCTTTGCTGATATTCAATGCTCATGCTCAGTTCTAGGCTGGTATTATCATTTTCAACAATTATTAGCCACTGTTCCCTTCTCTGTATTACCTAACCTCTGGCTCCTCCTACAACTGGTTAACTACACAACATGTCCTCTCCATGTCCATCAATTTACAGGCAAATTTCATAACTTCCTTTTCCTAACAGTTGCATAGTATTCCATTGCTATATATTGATCTACCAAAATTCCTTTATCCACTCGTCTGTTCTTGGGCACTCAGGTTGTTTCCATATTCTGGCTATTGTGCATAGTGCTGCTATGAAAGTAGAAGTGCAGATGGTGTGTGTTTCTGCTGCGAGTTTGGCTTCCCAGGGTATATTCCCAGAAGTGGCATGGCTGGGTCAAATGGAAGCTCAATTTCTAGTCTTTGGAGGAATGTCCATATTGTTTTCCAAAAAAGGCAGTGTACTATTTCTTTGGCTCAAACACAGGACTGGTATTAAAGTCCCAAAACAACTACTATTTTATTCTATTCTTTGTTTATCCTCTGATGTGAACAAATAACTAAACATATTTATAAGAAGTAGCTCTTAAACTTTTGGTGTACCAAAAGATATGTTCTGTTAAGGGGATTCCCAAGAACTACAAGGCCAATGGGGTTCCCAATAGTATTCAGGTCAGGGGGGATATCAGAGCAGCAGATGCTGGGCCCCACAGGTCCCGACATTACTCACAATTCAATAAGGTCCCGACCACATCTGGGGTAACGACCATCCCCTCTTCCCCCACCCTACAACGGATGGTAAAAGTAACAAGACCACAGGCTCTTGAAAGTCAGGCATTCTCTCCTTTTAATCGCTCTTCTTTTTTTTTTTTTTTTTGGGCACACAAGCACTCAAGAGAAAGTTTCTGGCTCTGCACTCAGGAATTACTCTGGCGGTGCTCGGGGGGACCATATAGGATACCAGGGGGGATCCAAACCAGGGGTGGCATGGGCCAGCCGCATGCAAGGCAAATGCCCTACCCGCTGGGCTATCGCTCCGGCCCCTAATCTCTCTTTTTTATCCCTCTCTCTCACTCATTCAAACTCATTCCAGGGACCCCTGTCTTCTCTCACTCCTTCCCTCCTCCCTACTCCAGGGTCCTCTCCCTTTAATCTCCTTTCAGCAGACCCATCCCTCTTAATCTCTCTTCTTAACCTTCTTCTCTCTTCCAGCAGATCTCTCTCTCCCCAGGACCCTCTCTCTCTCTCTCTCTCTCTCTCTCTCTCTCTCTCTCTCTCTCTCTCTCTCTCTTTGTATCTTTCTTCTCCAGGGCTTCTCTCTTCAGGGCCTCTCTTTCTTCTCTCTCTTCATCTATTTTTGTCTCTGTTTATCTGTTTCTCTACCTTGTCGCTGCTTCTCTATACCTTTCTGTCTCTCTGTTTCTTTATCTTGTCTCTTTTCTATATCTCTATTTCTCTATCTCTATGTCTTTCTCTTTTCAGGTTCTCTCTTTTCATGTCCTTGCTCTTTTTCTGGCATGCCCAACCAGCCCCCGACTCTGGCCCCCTCTAGCCCTCAGGCATTGGCCCTCAGGCCCAGAGCAAATGGGACTACAGAATCCTGAAGTAACGCTTGCAACTGTCTTCTAGGTATAAAAAACCAAGGGGATATCAACACATTCCCTTTTCTGTTAATAAGTATAAAGTTTTTAAACAATATCTATTAAACAATATCAATGGAGGGGTATATCTGTGGAGGGGTAAAAAGTAACAGGAAGGAAATATTTCAAACACTAAACAGTTTGACAGCCTTTTTGCCCTTATTCTCTGGGCCCTGGCTCTCTGGTCCTACCATCTGGCCCTCAGGGCCAGGCACCAGACATCCTGGGATTTCAGGTCCTGGCATTGTCACCTTTAACTGTCTTAAAGATCTACAAAAACTAGGGCTATCCAACATGTTCTAAAGCCTAAGCGTCAGACTTCACACCTATATATTTAGACCAATACTGTTTGCAGGCCTGTGAGAGTTGAAACTTTGTAAACTCATGTTACTAACTTAGCAAACTTTAGACATCTGAAGATAATCCGAAAGAAGAATATGGTTACCAGGAAAGGCAGGCTTTATTACAGCATCGTGAAGATTTTCGGTGGGGTACTGTGACGGCCGCCGAGAAATTCCTTACAACCATCTGGTTGAGAGTGATGATGCCAATGACTGTGCCTGTCAAAGGCAAAGAGCCTGTTAGGAGACTTATCTCAGCTAGCTTACTAGTCCCTCTATTTAATAAGCGGCAGATGTAGAACTCAGTATTCCTAAGAGGTAAATCAAACTTAACATAGAATATGCTTTTAAAGAATTATACGTGAAAAAAATTACATAAATAGTACAAAGTGCTCTCTGTACCCAGCCGTTCATGAGGCGGTCGGGGGGCATGGTGAGTTCCAGCCTTGGCCCACCGCGGCAGAACCTCCCAACAAGCCCAGGCCCCCACCCACTCCATGGGCGCCGCCATTTTCCACGTGGACTTCACTCATCAGAACTCCACCCAGCCGACCAGCCCATCACAGCCTGGCTCGTGCGCCCATGCCAAGACAGCGGTTCATCATAAAGGCTTTATTTGGAAGTGTTTATAAAGTATGCCTCCATACGACAAGCCTAGCAAGCTGCTCGTATTTTATTTGATATGCCAAATGCCAGTATCAATTATATTCGATCATTCTCACGACCTAATATAATGGTTTGGAACTCTTGTGTTCCTTACAAGCTGATGCCCTTTGCTCTACAGCATGAGCCAGGACATATTGAGCTCTAATACTGGTGCCCTCCCTGAGTAAATAGATGATTACTTGGGGAAGATCGTGATTTGTGGATTACGAGTGGAACATCAATTTATTCTTTCAATATCCTTAAAGAATTTTTTAAAAACCTACTGAAAATGCATCAAGGCACTCTAGTGTGCTTTCACATTGCTAATTGCTATGTACACACTCTTGTTTGGACTGCAGAGCTGGAGAGAGGGATGGGGAAGCCATCGTTGTGTGATTTGCAGGCACTAACTTACTTAAGCCCTTCTGTTTAATCAACTCTTTGGGTTTTGTGTTTTGTTTATATTTTTTTTGGCTGACATAAAGTCAAACTGTTAAGATATCTTGGAAATATTTAGGCTTTTATACACATAGCTTCTGGAATGAAAAAGGAGCGAGGGAGTTATGCTACTGCCTAAGGCGACAAACAAAGCATCACTCTCCTTTATTTGGAATCCCCCTGAACTATCAGTAATTCCACCATATGTTCTCCCATAACTCCAGATTCCATTACAGAAATTTCAATTACAGAGCTTAGGATGTGTTCTTTACTTGTATTCAACGAGTATTTCTTTTTTTTTCTTTCTTTTTTTTTTTTTTTTTTTTTTTGCTTTTTGGTGCACACCCAGCGGTGCTCAGGGGTTACTCCTGGCTTAGCACTCAGGAACTACTCCTGGCCTGTGCTCGGAGACCATATGAGGATGCCAGGGATTGAACCGGGCCAGCATGGGCCGGCCACGTACGGCAAGCCCTACCTGCTGGGCTATCCTCCGGCCTCAGCGAGTATTTGGGAGCCAAAAATACTTGATGACTGGAGTTTGAAATTATTGGCACACAGCATAATGTAATGGTAAAGTGTTTAAATATTGGTCTGAGACAAAGCAGGTATCCATTTTCAGCTCTATGTCTTGCACGATATCAATCTCTTCCAAGTCTTAGTTTCACTCCTTTAAAAAATGGCTTAATGACAAATAATGCCTTCAACTTCCTGGCTGTTATGAGGAATTAAATTAGAAAATTGTTCACCAAAGCACTCAGCAGGAGTTCTGACACATGTAGATGCTCAACAAATGGCAGCCCTCTTCAAAGCGGAAAAACATCAAGGGGATGTGCTTACACCATACAGAATTTAATAAATCAAACTGCTACTGTCTTAATGTTTTAAACACTAAGACCGAGTAGCATTGAGAAACTATGTGTTTTGAAGCACTAGAAGGAACTTGCCACCTTTGAAAGCAACAAGCTTTTAGAATTGGCTGGAAAAAGCACACAGTATTCAGGACTATAAAATGACTAGGAACTAGGAGAAAGGACTCCACAAAATCAGGAAAAGGGTCAGACTGGAGGACAGAAAAGTGTCAGATATATACTGATTCTGCTGATATCAAAGTTTTCCTCGAATATCTCCATTTCCCAAGGAGGAAAACTATAGATAAGTTCTCCTTCCATTTGTACTCCATAGCTCAATTAAATATTAACAGATTGTTATTAGTGTTCTATTTCAACTGTAACTCTTTCCCAGCCTTTGTTTTACCTCCCCCCAAGTAGGTAAGAGCACTTTGGGGACTAGGTTAAGAACATTATGACCGTTTATGAAGTATGTCTAACTATGTAAAACACACACACACACATTTGCACACGCCCACACACACACACACTGAGCTTCTAAGAACTGCTACAAGCAAACATTTGGCTCATCCTTATTTCAACAAATTTGCGATGACATGGAGACAATATTTAAATATAAAAAGCTTAATTCAAAATAACATAATTTCGTGCAAATACAATTAGAATTGTTGGCACCTGATATGGTAACATAAAATATTCAAGTAGGCAAGAGAAATGCTCTGAACACAGGCAAGAAAGCAGCAGTGAAGAGCATAGGGGAATTCAGCCCAGTTTCTCAGCGTGTCTGCTGGAAAACTGATCCTTATGCCAGACTTGCTACTGATGCTTCAAGAGTTTGTCTTAATACTTAAAGCACTAGAAGTTTATTATAGGCAAAGTAGTACCATGATTTTATAAAGATTAATAAAGCATAAGAATGTAAAGTAAAGATCAAAAGAAAATAGAAACCCACGTCAATCATCTGCCTATGACGAGAAAAGTTACTAACTGCGAGAGAAACAGCTCAACAAATGTTTAAATGTTGCTCCCCTGATGGCTGAAAAGAAGTATGCCATAAGATGAGAAAGAAGGATTGAAAACAAAATTCTTACCCACTCCATCAGTATGACTGAAAGTATAAAAACACATGACCCACCAGTTTTCCCATCAAAATCTGGGATCACTGTAAATTACTCTTTCATCTTGAAGAATGTGCTCAAGCTATCCCCCAAACAGAGGATTCTCATGACAAAAGCCTTTCTAGGCAGTTAGTAAGCTTTCTAGAGAACAACAATATATCTCTTTCTAAACACAACTCTGGATTCAGAAGTCAAATTTCAGGTCAGTGATCAGTAAGGACTCCAAGAATTAAAAAAATAGCTGTCTCTACAAATAACATCAAAATGTTTTCAATAATAATATTATTTGTGAAAATGGAAGTAGGCAGCTAGGTTGAAATATATATGCTGGATAATGGGTTTATATTAACAATCCCTCTCATATCTATAGCACAATTCTAAATTCCCTGAGTATATTTCAAATTTAAAATTCTTCATGTAATTGCTATTCATGACTACTTATTTCCGGAGATGCAGCTTTGTGTATATAAAGACAGAGGAGATATGCGAGTCACATTATCTCAACTGCATTGGTCGTAAAATTTAAGTATGTACCTCAAATTGTGGCCAGTAAGTTGCCATACATTACATCAAACTAGTAAAGAAACCAACCTGTTCTGAAATAGAAGTAAATTCAAAAACAGAATTTGACCTGATTATCCACTAAATAACAAGAGAATAAAATGGAGTTATCAACTACTGTACCACTGAATCTTTTGTGGTCAATATAATTAGTGCCAGCTGAGAGAGCATACATGGGGGGTTGGGGTGGAGTGTAGACAATGAGAGTCTATGGGTGGGGAACACTCTTAGTGGCGCGGGGTTGTGTCAAATATGAATATTTCTATCAAGTGTATTATGAAAATCTTGTTGCTCTATTTTGAAATTATAGTGTTTCGATAAAAAGGAAAAAAAAAAAAGAGTATGCCTCAAAGGCCTTATTCTATTAGTGCGGATTAATAGTGATATACTGACACTTTAAAATATTATAGTTCAGACCTACAATTGGAAAATGACGATCCTTTTTACCTCTTAGACAGTTAGTCAGTCTTTTTGAAATATAACATTGTTATCAAGATCAGAAAAACCTACTGATAATCTGTTAATAAACTACGACCATTAATCAATCCACCAGCATTATTAAGCATTTATTATTTGCTTCATTGAGTTGAAGTGAGCATGAAAAGTCTGGATTCAAGGGTTCAAACATTTCTATATTTGCCACTTGCTCCAAGAACCACAAACCCAGGATTGCTCAAGGACTCCTAGACAGAATTTGTGATTCTAAGGAGAGATGCGTTAGTCCTTGATCACTCAGGTTTTTGTCAATTGGCTCCAAACAGTTTTATGACTGGAAAGCCTTTGGTGAGATACAATGTACTATTGTTTGGTGCACTCAAGGAGATTGAGCACTGGACATATATGCCATGTGTCTTAAAAGCAGAAAGAGAAGTAATCATTTCTGCTAGGAAATCACACCCAGGGGCTATGAGGTAAGTTAGATGGGCAGAGAATACGGATAGCAGGTATTAGGAAGAGATGTTTGGGTGTAGCCGACGGCAGCCTAGTGTAGGTAGAGCTGTGGCTGCTGCAAACCCTGAGAACTAGGACAGCACAGCAGCGGGTGAACGCGCAACTGGGGGGAGCAGGCCTGCGCATGTGTTATCCACATGGATTAAGAGAATCAACTCTTCACTGTTTGAGAAAATATTTTGAAATGATTTGGGAGGAGTCACTTGATCAGTAATGATCAATAATACGATGAGTAGTTCATTCCCCGCTAGCAGGATGTTTGCTGTCATGTAAGCAGATAAAGTTCAGAATGCTTGGAAGAGTCCAGAGCAGGCTGCATCTTGAGTCAACTCAAGCTAAATTCAAAATTGAACCCATAACTCTGCAGGGCCATGATGAGTTTACAGATTAGTTCAGAAATTTTGAGCTGCAGGATAACATAATTAGGCTAAAGATCCTAATGTAGCCACACATATTCCTTTAAGAAGCGGAAGCATAATTTGACATAGACTCTCCAAACAGAAATCATGGGAAATGGTGGTATGGCGGCAAGGCCACATATGCAAGCTTCTGCACCTCAAAGAAACAGTGATTGGGGCACTGCAGCCTCTCTCAGCCATGGTCCACACGCATCTAAGATCTCCAAGGAGACCAGTAATTTATTGACATGCTACAACCCATCCCACCTCAGGCAGAGCGAGAGGCGATCAGAGAAGGAGCCAGGCTCCTTTCCTGGCCCGTCTCAACAAAGCCCCAAGAGCCAGAGACATCTACTTCAATAGCGGCTATTTCCCAGGCTGGATTCCCTGCTTGAAAGTATGTCATGAAGCCATTTTTTCAAATCGGGCAGCCATGGTCCCCTGTAGCTGGAGTTCCTCCAGATGATCTGGACCAGGATTCAGACCCCTCCCCATGCACTGGTTGTGCGTTACCCATATCTGTGATGCTGTGGCCGTCAATTCTAAAAACAAACAAAAAAATTGTGTGCAGGCACAACTCTACTCTAGAAAGGAATACAGCAGTCATTTCTTATACAGGGGGATCAATAGCCCAATGGAACCAGAATGAGATTTAATACGTCCCTATACAAACTTATGAATATATTTTTGATGATATTTATCAAACCCCCCAGCTCACTTGATCACTTGAATCCGTTATTCATCGATTTGCTCAGGCGGGCGCCAGTAGCATTTCCATTGGACCCTCTCACGTGCCAATGTAGCCCAATGGCATCTGGTTGATTCAGGGAATATGAAGAGCCTCAAACCGTTGCCTTCAGGGGGTCTTAACAAGGAGGTCTGACCATCTTGTAGGTGGCGGCCACGTGATCTTTTGACATGCCGTGGGATCCAGTCGGTAATGGCTCTAGTCCAGCGGCTGTCCCCAAATTGCATTACATGTCAGCCCATCTGATTTTGATGCCTTGGCAAGCGAGACAGCATCCCTAGTTCTGGAATAGCGAAGGAGGTCAGAACTCAGGTTCCCTTCTCTCACTTGAGTGAAGCGTGATATTCAAGCATAGCTCTTTCGATTCCTCTCTGGGAGACCCGAATAGCATTCTCATCCTGCTTTCCGTAGGGCCCAGGTCTCTGAGGCATATGTTAATGCAGGGAGGAATGGTGGAGTCAAAGAAATGCCTGGAGCCAGAGGTTCTTTTGTCCTTTTAGCTATTTCTTCGATGCCTTTTGAAGGCATTCCATGCCTCTCTCTTCCTCCTGCACGTTAAGCTCAGGTTTTAGTTAGGTTCATCATGTTGACTTCTAGACCTAGGTACACACACGCTGCATTCAGAGATGTTTGTTCCGTTGGAGAGTGAATAGGACTCTGGAACTAGTTCATTCTTCATGCACATTGTTTTCTTTAGATTCAGCTGTAGACCTATCTTTCCACATTCTGCGCTCAAAGTCAGCCACCATTTTTTTTGGCTAATATTTGGTGTAATAGGACGATGTCATCAGCGAGAGCGGAGGTGGTGTGGTTGCCGACCATCTAGCTTCACTCCCATTCCTTCCCATAATTGTCGCATGATGTTCTCGAGGGTGGCACTGAAGAGTTTTGGTGAGATGGTATCACCCTGTCGAACCCCTCTTTTGACATCAATGATCACCTCTTTGTAGAATGGTGAGATCCTGAGTGGTGAATCCGTAGTACAGCTCACGAAGGATCTTGATGTATTGGGTTTGAACACCCTGTTTGGCTAAGGCTTAGATGAGCTGCTTCAATCTCCACAGAATCACAGGCTTTCTGTAAATCAATGAGCGTGAGACAGGAGTGACATCTTGTACTCCCTACAAACCTCAATGAGCTTGGTTACTGTGTGGATATGGTCGGTGTGCCGGATCCTTTCCGAACTAGCTCACGCGCCTGGTTGTCCTTCATCTAGTGTTCTACTAATCTGTTTGGAGGATGACCGTGTAAACAGCTTGCTAGATGACAGACAAGAGGCAGATGGGGCGATAGTTACCGATGTCTTGAATGTCTCCATATTGAACAGTAGAACTGTCCTGCTGGTTTTCCATTGGAGGCACCGCATTCAGGAGCAGGTAGCGTGTGAAGAGCCGAGCTAGTGTATTGATGACTGTTGAGGCAGATTCTTCAGGTGTTTGGTCCGACTTTGTCTAGGCTAGGGCTGTTCCCTTCTTTACTGCTATGATGGCATGTCGGTTTCAGGAAGAAGGGAGAATGTTGGAAATGACATATCCATCCTGTGGAATTTGGTATGTGGGCAGGTGAATGTGGCTAGCAAGAGATTTGAGTAGAAGTCATGGATAATCTTCTCCATTGCCTTTTCTGGAAGATTTGATGCGAGTAGATCCATCAGAGGCAGTCGAGAGGGGCCATACATCTTGGTCATAGTTGCGCAAAGGACAGGCGGTACGAAATGCTTTCTGGCTTCTACTGCATCTTCCAATATTTCTGTCTCTTCTATCTTTGAGGTTTTCTTTTGGCCGCTTCTCTGCGCTTTCCGTTTAGAAGCTTGGACATTAGCATTT
>JAJIBD010022754.1:0-21654 GCA_021461705.1 Cryptotis parvus
TACAGCAGGTAGGCATTTGCCTGGGCACACAGCCAAACCCAGGTTCAACCCTGGCATCCCATATGATCCCCTGACAACTGCCAGGAGTAATTCCTGAGTACAAGAGGCAGGAGTTAATTCCTAAGCATCACCGGGTGTGACCAAAAAGAAAAAAATGTATCAAGCATTTGCTGGAAATACAAAATAAAGAAAACACAAGGCTTTGTCTGAATGTTGTGGAAAACTACATTTTTAAAATCAGTTTGGGGAGCTGAAGAGGGTATACAAGGAGGCTCCTTGTTTGAGGCCGGTTTGATCCTGGACACCCCTTATGATCCCCCAATCACCGCCAGGAGTAATCACTTAGCAAAGAGCCTAGTAAGCCCTGACCATTACCAGAGGTGGCCCCCAAAACAAAATAAAATTGTAAATAAATACATTAGAGTGGGGAAATTTTGAAAAGTAAAAATAAATAAAATTAGTTTAAACACAGTATGGTAAGATAAACCACAGGGTTTAGAACAAAATGGTGTAAGAAGTACCGATAAATGCAAGAGGCAGGGAAAATTATAGGTTCAAATGTGATGTATAAGATAAAGAAAAGCAATATACTCAACAAAAGAGAATTTAATTGTCACTGCTTCTGACACTGTGTACAGTGAGAGTCTTCATTAGTGGTTCATTCAGGATGCTTCATGGAGACAGGGTCCTTCTGAGAATGGCTGTCACCGTCACTGTAAAAGCTCACGCAGCCCTAGCAGCCTCAGTTGTCAGTGCCATAGACACCATGGCAACAGTCCCTGCACTCAAGGGCACCCGAGCCCTCTGCTACTCCACTTCCTACATGCTCATCTGCTGGAAAGTTCTCCAGCCTTTGTAACCATGGCATTTTTAAATCGCCGCTTCAAAACAAAATTTTATGATTCGGCCTTTCTTTCTTTCTTCCATGACATGAATAGAGTATGATACTATCAATACTCAGTAATACTGTATTTTCCTCATAGTCATGTTTGTGTCTTTGTCTTTATTCAACAGAAAGATTATTTTCCACCTTCTGTCTTATAAGTGACTGCTTTCTTCCAGTTGTCATCTGACAACTGTAGTAAAGCACTAATGCTCTAGTAGAGGAGAAGTTAAAATGAGTCAATGGGCTATAGAAAATGATTTTTAAGAATTCCTGGTTATGCTTTTCTGTGCCACAGAGAATAAATACAATGGTCAATGGGCTAATGGGCTATATAAAATGAATTTTAAAAATCTAGATTATCCCTTTGTTATGCCAAAGATAATTACAACTTTGGCTAATATCAAAATATGTAATTATGATTTTTATTAAAAAAAGAAGAATTCTACACATGTATCTTCTATATAAAGGCATGCAAATTATGCCTTTATAATTTGAAACTATTAATTAATGAAAGACTGGACTGAGAAATGGCATATCAAAATGGAAATTATAATTCTCCTAACTCTTTAATATACTGGAAATACTAAGTAGAAGTTCTATAAACATAATTTGTAAATGTAAGGTGATTATTTATATGCAGATAGTGACAAGATATTCACAAAAGCTTAAGCATGCTTTTTATGACAAAGCCAACTTATAGGGGCTGGAGAGAGATGTGGGTAAGGCCTTGCATGCAGTGAACCTGGGGTCAATTCGCATCCCATATGGTACCCTAAGCATGAGGAGTGATCCCAGATGCAGAGCCAAGAGTAACCCTGAGTCTGACCAGGGGAGGCCTGACGCCCCAACTCCCTCCCTCCCACAGCCCACCAAATCCACAAATATAAAATCTGGACACAAATTGTATAGTAAGCAAATTACAGAAACAAATTGTTTTACTGGCATGAGAATTAACTACCGCAAAGTACAGAGTGATTTATTTCTAAATTCAAGGCAATGATCTTACCTGAATATTGTCATAGAAGAGGACATCAGGCACTTTCATTTTCTCATGGGCATTATAGACTGGTGCACTGACAGCTCCGATCTTCAGAACTCCAGATGCTACTACCTGAACACAGCAGTCAAAAAGAAATAAACTTGCAGGTGGTAATAAAAGACCCCGCTCTATAAAATGAAATGTTCCAAGATGAAATAAAAATGCCTAATTCAAGAGCTGGAGAGGTAGGATAGAGGTAGGATGTTTGTCTTTCATGCAGTCAACCAGGATTGATCCCAACACACCCATATAGTCCCTAAGTACCAACAAGAGTAATGCATACATATCAAGAGTTGCTCTGGATCTTTAAGTTGTCTCTGCATTTCTCTACGCATATCCACAACCAGTATGTGTTTTGGGGCCACAGCCTATGGTGCTCAAGGGTTTACTCCTGGCTCTGCACTCAAGGATTACACGAGGCAGGAGTTCAGGGGCTATATAGGATATTGGGAATCAATCCTGGGTCAACTGCATGCCAGGCAAATGCCCTATTAGCTTACAATCAATTCAGCCTCCTAAAAATATCTTATTTTCATTATGTGAAATTATTGTCTCAGTAAATTAAAAACATCCACTCCAAGGAGACTCATAACTTTATCCTTTTAAAAGGATGATCACACTTTAGATATTAGATGTGTGTGGGGTAAGAGGATGGGGAAAAAAGCAAAATCACACAAAATCCTAGATTCCACGGTAAAACACACTTGGGGAAAAGGGCAAAATAAAGTAATACAGTTATTATTGACAACAGGAATTCTAAGACCCTTTACTATTCTCCTGCTAACTATGCCTTATTACAATAATATTTTTTTAGCCTAACATACTAGACAGAATTGGATGAAAAAACATTTTTATTGAAAAAAAATGTTAATAATATCAAAAGTTTGAAAATTATTATTTTACTTAGAAACAAATCAAATACTTACATTTGTAATCCTCTGCCTGTGGTTCAAGATTATTATCAGCACGTATTTCTATTTCAGCATCTGCCAGATTTTTTCTAATGCTGACCTTGCAAGACTTGGTAAAAACCTGGAGTGAGTAATAATAAATGGAATAATAATGTGAAAGTTCTCTATAATTCCTAGATACATTCTGCACACATGTATACACACCCACACACACCCATAAGTACAACCAAATAAGGGAGATAGGCCTTGATCTGTAATATACAATCATAAAAAGTTTTAGAATGGGGCGGAGCGAGAGCCCAGCTGGTAGGGCATTTGCCTTGCATGCGGCCAGCCTGTGCCGCCCGGGTTCGATCCCCAGCATCCCATATGGTCCCCGAGCACCGCCAGGAGTAATTCCTGAGTGCAGAGCCAGGAGTAACCCTGAGCATGGCCGGGTGTGAACCAAAAAGCAAAAAAAGGAAAAAAAAATTAGAATGAATGTAAGGAAGTAAATGTGAAGACAAAGTATATTAATTGATCTTCCTTTAATATTTAAAGCTCACTTGAAATTGACAGATTTCTACAGACTATTTTCCCAGGCAACATTTAAAATAATATTTTCAAAAGACACGCTTAATAATACTTTTAACTCAGTATACTTCAAACATGTTGTTTTTCATGTAACTTGCTTATAAAAATTTTTTTAACCTCTTCCAGTTGGCAATGATAAATTCAAATTAGCAGAAAAAATAGGGTTTTCTTAACTCAAAGAACTGAATGTATTTCAAAGTATCCAGCTTGATTCTCTAGTTTTTTTATTTCTGGGTCAGACCCAGAGCTACTCAGGGCTTACTCCAGGATATGCACTCAGGAATTATTCCCTGACAGTGCTAAGGTGACCATATGGGATGCTGGGGATCGAGCTGGGTCGGTCACCTGTAAGGCAAATGTGATACTTGCTATACTATTGCACCAGCCCCTTGGCTCTTTGACAAAAACTATAGTTGCTTTTCTCCTCTACATTACACGCTCCCAAGACAACAATGTGCACAGTAACATGAGCATTCTTCATCTTCAGATAGAGTTAATGAACATCACTGAGGGTGAATAATGAAAGTAACTTCCCATCCACACAAATAAAGTCTTATCTGGAATTTATAATCCAAAGTGGGCCCACAGAGCGGCTTTAAATGCCTGATCACCTCTGCTATACGACTTTAAGCAAATCACTATGTGTCACAATGCTTCAAATAAGCATCCATATTGAGAACATACACATATAATTTAGAATTCCCTGGCTCTAAGCTTTAGGGTGGCTCCCACAGGCCTGACATGAGCTCTAATAAAAGTGAGGTAGTGAGAGCAAGGAGGCAAATGAAAGACTGTGTGAAGCAGTTCGGATTCTTGTCCCTGTATTAGCTGAATTTACAGATCTGATGCTATATCCCACCCACCGCTTTATTTGGTGTTAAACCATGGAGATTTTTATACAGTTCAACATGAATCAGACACTGTTCATCTCTGACCTTTCATCGTCATTCTTAGAATACCGCTTAGTCTTTCAAAGCAAGTTCCCACCTCATCTCTATAACTGGGTTTTCATCTTTGCTTTCTGAAAACTATGTCTTGGCACCTGCCCTTCCTCCCTCTCAGAATCTCATGAACAGAAGCAAGGCTTGTAATATTAGATTGCAAGTACTTCTAGAAGATGACCTTGATTAACCACTAGGTCTTGGTTATAAGAAAACTAGGAAAGACAGAGGACAATTCAACCACATTCTGGAAAATACAAGTTACTCTGGAAAAGTCAAGTGTGTTCTTGGCACAGAAGTGGTGGAGTATTACAGATGAAGAATCAAAGATTCTCAGAACTGCCACAGGTGAAGAGAGGTAAGAATAAGGGACGCTCTCAAGTGAGAAGTCCTGGGAGAGCAGTAGTAAACGTGAGAGGATGAAACAGATTTCGTGGATATTATGCAGCCTTGGCCTCTGCTCAGCCTGTAGACTCCATTACTTTTTATGTTTTTATTTTTGGGACCCCATTAACTGTGCTTAGGGTTTACTCCTGGCTTTGTGCTCTGGGATCACTCCTGGCACTGCTCAGGAGACTACATGTAGTGCCCGGATCAATTCTGCGACAGCCACAAGACAAATGTCTTAACCAGGTTACTATCTTTCAGGCTCTACAACTATTTTATTTTTTTTATTTTACTTTACTTTACTTTATTTTATTTTATTTTATTTTATTTTATTTTATTTTGAGGCAGGGGGAAGGACGGAGCCACACCTAACAGTGCTCAGGGTTTATTCTTAGCTCTCTGCTGAAGGTCACTCTCGTGGACTCAGGGGACCTTTATGAGGTGCCAGGAATCAAACCCAGGTTGGCCATGTGCAAGACAAGGAGCTTATCTTCTGTACTAATTTTCTGGCTACTATAGCTCTGATTTTAAATTTAAAATTGTATTAAAATATTTAAGATACCCTATTATTATGTAAATATCTAACCTGTTATATTTGTGAGATATTTCTCAAGAAAACCTTGTGAGCTTAGATACTCAAAACACTTAAAAGTAAATAAAACAGATAAGATTTACTGACGAATTTCAACATTTGAAGGTCCTTAATTTATAAACTGGAACAAACTATTTTTCAGCTTTGGCTTATAAACTGAGTCAAACATTTTAAAAGGCCTCAGTGAAAGTAAGACTCTAGATTTATGGTTAAATAATAGAGAAACCTAAAGAGCTAGATTTTTTTTAAATCACTGCATAAAAATCAAATAATCATTTTAAAATCAACAGTTTGTTCCTGTAAGCAAAATTATTGCTGTTCTTTAAACAACAAAATCTCACATCAACAATACATCATAATCATTAAAAAATGCCTCTAATTCTATCAGACTTACTTCAAAAAAAATCAATTGGCTTCAAGAGAAAATTTTAACTATCATTAGAAAATTTTATGTCATAAGAAAGTTTTTGAAAATGTGGCATCCAAGCTGTTTTTTGGTGAACAAAAATATTTTATTATAATTCCAATATTAGAAAAAAGTTAATCATAATTTCTGATTAAATCCTTATAGCTCTACCCAAAATTTCTACTATAAAGGATCAACATCTCAAGTTTTCCCAGAATCAAAACACTTTAATGGCTTAAGACTTTCATGGTAGCTTTTAATCAACTTCCACATCCAAAAATTGTTGGAATGTGAATACATAACTCCCTAAACTAGGTTTTCTTCCTTTGGCCTCATGTTCCAAAAATATTTAGAAAATAAATCAAACATCGAGGTCCAACCTTGATATCCATATAAAATATTAACAAGATAAAAAAATTCGATGCAGAACTGTTCTACTTTGAATTCAACCAGTATAAACAATATTTAAAAAGTAAGATTTTTAAAGGCTTACATAATAGCTACTAAATTAGGCTAGATAATTTATTTCAGCCTTCGTGAACTAATAACAGATTTCATTATGGCCAGAGACAACATAGGAGGTAAGCCCACTTCTTGCATATACCCAGTTCAATCCCCAATCCCACACACGGTCCCCTTGGTACTACCAGGAGGATCCCTGAGCACACAGAAAGTGATAAGTCCTCAGCATAGCCAGATGTGGCCCCAAATGCCCCCAAAAAAAACCCATAAAAATTAACATAAATCACACCATTTTTTATTTTAATATTTTCAATTAAATTTGATTTTTTACTAATATGATAAAGGTAAATTAAAAAAATCACCAAGAAGTCTGTGCCAGATTAGTTTTTTTTTTTTTTTTTTGGTTGTTTCTTCCTGCCATTGTTATCCTGAAAGGAAAGCTAATAAAAAGTCTTTGAATCTGCCTAAAGTCAACTATGATGCATAAACTAGAGACTGGTTCTACTATTTTCAAAACGCCATGAGGTATATACATAATATAGTTTTACTATGGCGCATTGATAGTCCTGGAGAAAAACGGCTATTTCACTAATAAAATATTTATGTGTATGAAGAGAATGAATTTTTCTTAGTAATTAAAACTATGAAATATTTCAAGCATGCAGAAAACTGCAGAATATTAAAGAAATATTAATATTATCTCTCTCTCAACACTGAAGGTAACTCTAATACTTAAATTTATATGTACATCTTTCCTGCTTTTATTTTCCAGTTTGCTGCACATGTATAAGTAAAACTTCGTACCACACATATTTGTTGTACTTAACATTTTATATTTATGGCATCAGATGCAAATATCCTTTTGAAAAAATCTACTTAGTTTTTTGCCTCAATATTGTGGGATTCAGGGTCAGGTTGATACAGCACGAAACAATAGTTACCATAATGGAACCTTGGTTGCACAAAGCCAACCAAGGTTTAATTGCCAGCATCCCATATGGTTCCCTTGGCACCATCAGAGTAATTCCTGAGTGGAGAGGCAGGGAGTAACACCCTGAGAATTGCTGGGGTGGGGCCCTCCAAAACTGATATTGTCATGAGTCAGACCACCTGACTGATGGGGATGAGCTTTTTTTTCACTGCTTCATAGTATTCATCATATGAACGCTAGCAATTCCTAATTTCCTGCTTTTGGACAAATAAGTTGTATCTACTTGCCTATAAAAGATGAAGCAATAAACTGAAATATATATACATATATATATGTATATATATGTCATATATTATTTATATATATATATATATATATATATCTCCCAGTTAAGGGATATAAAGATAGATTTTTCAAATTATACAGCATCAATGCAAATAAGCATAAATATACTCTGAGATCAATACCAAAGGGACAAGACTTTCATCCCAAGAAATAAAATTAAATTTCCAAGGCTAGATAAAAAATACAGTTACACAGGTTAAAGTGTTTGCTTTGGATACTGACAACCCTGTATATTTCATATGATGTGCTGGGTTTGATCCCTGAGCCATGCCAGAGTGATTCCTGAGCACAAAACAAGCGGTAAGTCTGAAGCACTCCCCAATGGTGAGACAGACAGACAGACAGACAGATAGACAGACACACACACACACACACGCACACACACACACACACACACACACACACACACACTTTCCACTCTCAAAAAGGAATAATTTCTTGTAGTAAAATCTGTCATCTTGACTGAGGTTCTGTGATTTGTAGTAGTGCTAATCCTGGTTTTGCATGTACAAAATTTCAAAAATACATCCATCACAAGTACTCACCTCTCTACCAAGTGACCTCAAACCTTTTAGTCCCTTTTTGCCCTGCTAACTTAGCGCTGCATGAATTAAATATCTCATAGTGTTGTTCTGACCTCTTCTTGCTTCCTCACCTATCTTCAGTCTCACATGTGAGAGAGAACACCTATATTCCCTTCCTTCTGTCTGACTTCACTCAGCATATCCCCTTGTCCATTCATATCACAGGAAATGCTTGATTTTTTGCTCTCTCTTTTCTTACAGCAGAATAGTATTCCATTGTGTATACCTTCTTGATCCATTCATCTGTAGTTGGGCATTTAAGTTGTTTCCATTGTCTTGGCTATTGCAGGCTTTAAGTGCTATAATTAGCAAATGTGCATCACATGTATCACTTATCTTCACTTGTCTTCCCTCTGTTCATCGATTTGCTCGAAAGCAGGCACCAGTAACTTCTCCATACGTCCTGTCACTTGCAGTGTAGCCCAAGGGCATTCTGCTCATTTCAGGAAAGACAAAGATCTCTGACCATTCCTTCCAGGTCAGGAAATGAGGTCTATAAATGAGGTCTCAGGAGGTTGTGACTCTCTAAAACTTGCTAAAGAGCATTGTAGAGACCCGGGCAGGGGATGTAGATGGGACCGAGGGGAGGCAATGGGGAGACGTGAGATTCACCCAGAGGCCAGCTCCTTCCTGAGAGGCACTAAGGACACAGATGATAAGGTCACCAAAACAATATTGCCAGACATTAGTGAATTTCCCTGAAAAAAATTACACAAAACTGTCTTTCAATGAAAAATTAGTTTCACCGCTCCTCGATCCCGCCTGTTCATGCAATCCAGATATTTTGTATAAACAAAAGTACAAAGGAAAAAGGGAAAGGATATAGTCAAGTGGCACTTGCCCTAAGTGGTGGTGTGCAGCTGTGGTAAGGAGCAGCTCTGCTCACAGAGCTTTATACCCAAGCTAAGTGCATGTTAAACGGTGGTACTGTTAGCACTGGCTTTACCATAAGTGGCCAGGCCAGTGGCAATATTAACTTATTCTGAGTCCTTGATGGATTGTCCCAATCCTCCCATCCCAAACCCAACCTATTTCCTTTCCACTGACTTGAGTTGTGCCTTCTGAAGTCATTCTAAATTGCAGCTAAGAGGGTAGTGGAGGAGTGGAGGGGGGAGCCGATGGGGAGTGGTAAAGTGGGTAGAAGGCCCTGATGTGCAAGTAGTTCAAGGTCAGAGCAGGTTAAAAAGGGATCACAGAGCAAGTAAGTTGGGAGTTCCATGTGTTCAAATCCAGAGGAGTTGGTGCTGTTTATCCTCCTTTCTTTCCACATTTGAAGTCCTGTGACCCATCAGGACCCAAAGCTGCTAGTTATCAGGCTCTATCCACTGCCTTCAGATGGAAGATCCCTGCAGGCGGGTTGAGGGTGGATTTCTTGTTCTTTCTGGGTTGGTGCTCCAGCGCCACTTCCAGGGCTCAATACCACCCATTGTGCCCAGGATCGGACAGGAGCGCTGGCTTGTGGGGGAGTTAGGGCTGTTCCCACATTATTGAGGACGGACTTTTGAGGATGTTGATCTATGATAAGGGCGAGGTGGGTCAGCTAGCATCCTGAGTAACAACATTCTGGGAGAAGTTCCAGATTTTCTGTTTCCTTGTTCGCCCTCTTGCTTCCAGCTCTGTGAACACTCATCCACCACGTGTCCCATGCTACTCAGCACAGTCTAATGCATATTTGTCCTCCGAACTTTGATGACTCTTGTATTTTAGTCAGTATACATTGTTTTTATTTTTCAAGGATGTTATCTCCAAAGTGATGCTAGAAGGTTTGGGATGCCTTTTAGTTTCTTGGCCAAACAAGGGGCAATACATTCATGATCTGTTTCTGCCAAGGCTGTCATGCTGGAGACTACGAGGTCACCTCAGCAGTGTGAGTACTTCAAGATTGTACCTAATGACGGTCAGAGCGCATGGGGTGCCCTGACTGAAAGCATATTTACAGCAATACGAAAAGACTGTACTGCATCTGCACACATGCCAACTCCTGTACTGTCTACTCTGGCCCCTTGGTTTATCTTTATCTTTTATACCAGGAATCAAGCTCAGGGTCACGCCTGCAAGATATATAAAATTAAGTCTCGTGATCAATCCTATTTGTTCAATTAAAGGAGATTAACAGTAGATTCAACTGTCAGTGCATACACAAAGGTCTGTAGAATGCTTTTGCTGACTATTTTGTTCAAATCCATTTCCCAATGCTCCAAGCAAAAACTATTTTTATTGCTTAGCATTGACTATAAATACACATCTATAAACAAGTTCTGATAAGCAAATACTGTGGGTAATGACTTTTATCCTTCTTATCTCAATTTAAACAATCTGTGATGCTGAGAAGTATGTTATCTGGAAGCATTTTTTCTTAACATTCATAAGAAGTCTAATATTCTTTTCTAAAAATGAATGAATCAAACCAATATCACTTTCTCTCAATTACTAGTTATCCAAAGAATCATTCTGAAAATACTAGAAAAGAGCAGAATAATTTCAGATACATATTCCAGAAAGAACATACACTTATATGTTATGACACAAGGAGCTTAAAATGAAAAAAAAAAATGTAGCTAGAAGGCAACTACAGAATCCACTAAAACTAAAAAATTTTTTAAGCCCTTTATATGCCAGGAATGAACGGTCATAACTGTTGGGTAACCTTGTTTACTTGTTAGCCCTGGGTTTTGCATTGTTGATGAGGGAGTGTTTTTCTCCTTAATATAAGCCTTTGCCTAAGTTTAGGATAAGAGATTTTGTTCTTGTATAAACACAAAAAGAGTGGGGCAGTGTATTTATGAGTTAATTAGATTCAGAATTGATTGCTCCCTGGACATCCTTGGTATATCTTCTAACTGGAGGCCCCAATGTCCTTGATTGATTTTTACTTTCGCTCATTTAGAGATTTTAGATATTAAAATCTCATAGAGAGATTTTAATACTTCTATGGTTTCCTCATGAGGGACTGGATGCTACCAGGCAGAGAGCCACACTGGCTACAAAATGGGACTACTTAGAATAAACCCTGCTCTGGCCCAAAAGATTAGAGCAGAATAAGCCATGAATGGCCCTGAAGCAGAGTAAAGCACTTAAAACTTGCCCTTTGGAGCAAAGAAAGTTGTTTTTGTTAGAGTTAGGACCCTGAGGGGGAGGAATGATCAATCCAGCATGGGAAGGTCGGGAACGCTGTCTGGTGCCCGATAGTTCGAGTGCCCCTTCAACTTCCAAAAGCCAAAATTGATAAAAACCAGAATTCGACGCAGTTTTAAAAAAGGCTTTACTTATTACAGGTTCAGGCACCAAGTCCACTATGAGAAAAACCCCTCTGCTTAGGATTCCCAGCTAGAACCCCAGCCATGTGGAGGCCAAGATGGCGCTACCACGTGTTAAGGCCCCAAAAGGAGAAAAGACAAGACTCCTAAGAAGCGTGCAAACTCACAAAGAGAGCCCAAAAAGAGAGAGGGGGAAGCAGACTAATTTTATACCCTGCAACTTAGACCTCCCACTATTATTAGAAGCTGGAGGGACAAATGCCCTTGGTAATTTCTCCCAGCACCTCACCTAGGCCCTATTATATGCTAATGTTTTGAGCCAAGATCTGCCTGAAATTCTTTATAGGGTAGAGAAAGGTCTCTGAGATGGTATGTCTCTGTACCAAAGAATAATACTAATGCCAGTTAAATATTTCTCCAAGCCTTCACAAGTCGCCTCACTCACCGTAGTTTTGTATTTTAGTTGCCTCTGGCTATCAGGGAGCCATGCTGTTTGCTTGCTTGAGGCAAACAGCATTTCTCTCTGGACTAATTACTTAGATCCAATGCGGGCCAGGCAAATATGCTGGTAAGATCTAGCTTAAATGACCAGATGATTGTGGTGGTACATGAGAGAATATTTATACCAGCCAGTAGAATACATATCAGATAAACTGGACACATTTAGACTACCCCCATCTACGGCGACCTGCAGGAGGCAATCCAGGGCAGATGCAGAGGCCTAGAGAGTCCTGCAACAGGAAGCATAGTTTAGATCATATGATGTGATCTCCCAGGAAAGATTACCACCTCTATGGCAGACTCTTTATCTCTTTTCTCTTCTCTCTCTCTCTCTCTCTCTCTCTCTCTCCCCTTCACTTACATGTTTACTACATATATTTAGAGATCATCAAGTGTATCCCTTGCTGATATTCAATGCTCATGCTCAGTTCTAGGCTGGAGGCTATCATTTTCAACAATTATTAGCACACTGCTCCTCTCTGTATTACCTAACCTCCTGACTCCTCCTACACACTGGTTAACCCACACAACATGATCCTCCATGTCCATCCATTTACAGGCAAATTTCATAACTTCATTTCCTACTGCTGCATAGTATTCCATTGCTATATATTGATCTACCACAAAGTTCCTTTATCCACTGTCTGTTCTTGGGTACCCAGGTTGTTTCCATATTCTGGCTATTGTGTATAGTGCTGCTAAGTGAAAGTAAAGTGCAGATGGTGTGTGTTTTTGCAGCGATGGTTTCCCAGGGTATATTCCCCAGGAGTGGTATTGGGCTGGCTGGGGTCAAATGGAAGCTCAATTTCTAGTCTTTGGAGGAATGTCCATATTGTTTTCCAAAAGGCTGTGTACTATTTCTTTGGCTCAAACACAGGACTGGTATTAAAGTCCCAAAACCACTTCTATTTTATTCTATTCTTTATTTATCCTCTGATGTGAACAAATAACTAAAACATATTTATAAAATAGTTTCCAAACTTTTGTGTACCAAAAGATATGTTCTGTTAGGGATTCCTAAGGCACAAGGCCAATGGGGTTCCCAAATATTCAGGTCAGGGATATCCAGAGTAGCAGATGCTGGGTCCTTACAGGTCCTCGACATTACTTCAATTCAATAAGGTCCCCGGCCACATCTGGGTAAACGTAATTCATCCCCTCTCTTCCCCCACCCTACAACCGATGATAAAGCCACAAGACCACAGGCTCTTGAGTCAGACGCTCTCTCCTTTTAACCGTTTTTCTTTTTTTTTTTTTTTTTTTTTTGCTTTTATCACACTGCAATGCTCAGGGGTTTCTCCTGGCTCTGCACTCCCAGGGAATTACTCCTGGCGTGTACTGGGACCATATGGGATGCCGGGGATCAAACCCGTACGGCATGGGCCAGCCGCATGCAAGGCAAATGCCCTACCCTGGGCTATTTCGCCCGCCCTAATCTCTCTTCTTTAATCCCTCCTCTCACTCATTCAAACTCATTCCAGGGACCCCTGTCTTCTCTCACTCCTTCACTCCTCACTCCAGGGTCCTCTCCTCCTTTCAGCAGACCCATCCTCTTAATCTCTTCTTAACCTTCTTCTCTTCCAGCAGACCTCTCTCTCTCCCAGGACTCTCTCTCTCTCTCTCTCTCTCTCTTCTTTGTATCTTCTTCTCAGCTTCTTCAGGGCCTCTCCTTTCTTCTCTCTCTCATCTATTTTGTCTCTGGTTTATCTGTTTCTCTGCCCTGTCGCGTCTGGTACCTTCTGTCTCTCTGTTTCTTTATCTGCCCTGTTTCTATATCTCTATTTCTCTATCTCTATGTCTTTTCTTTTCAGGTTCTCTTTCATGTCTCTGCTCTTTTCTGGCATGCTCCAGCCAGCCTTGACTCTGGCCCTCTCTAGCCTCTCAGGCATTGGGCCCTCAGGCCCAGGCAATAATGGGATACGTAACTTGTGAAATCGTTTTTAACTGTCTTCATATAAAAAAAAACCAAGGGGATATCCAACACCTTCCCTTTTCTGTTATTATATAAAAGTTTTTTGTTAATATCTATTAAACAATATCAATGGAGGGGTATATCTGTGGAGGGGGTAAAAGTAACAAGGAGGAAATATTTCAATCACTAAAACAGTTTGACAGCCTTTGGCCCTTATTCTGGGCCTCTAGCTCTCTGGTTCTGGCACCGGCCCTCAGGCCCACCAGGCAACGTTCAGGCATCCTGGGATTCCAGGTCCTGGCATTGTCACTTTTAATCTGTCTTAAAGATATGCAAAACCTGGGGCTATCCAACATGGGTGCTCTAAAGCCCAAACGTCGACTGAACTGCCCATATATTTAGACCAATACTGTTTGCAGGTCAGAGGATAGAAACTTATTAAACCTGTTACTAACTTAGTAAAACTTTTTTAGACATCTGAAGATAATGAGAAAGAAGAATATTGGTTACCGGAAAGGCAGCAGGCTTCTATTTACAGCATCGTGAAGATTTTCAGTGGGTACTGTGACAGCCGCTGAGAAATTCGCAACAGCCGTCTGGTTGAGAGTGATGATGCCAATGACTGTGCCTGGCCAAAAGGCAAAGAGCCTGTTAGGAGTCTTATCTCAGCTTGCTTACTAGTCCCTGCATGTACATAAGCAGCAGTAGGTAGAACTCAGTATTCCTAAGAGGCAAATCAAACTTAACATAGATATATGCTTTAAAGAATTATAAGTAGAAAATTAAAAAATAATTACAAGTGCTCTCCCCTGCCCAAATGCTCATGAGGGCAGCGTCGGAGGCATGGTGGGTTCCAGCCTTAAGCCTACCACGGCAGAACTCACAACAAGCCAGAGGACCCTCACCCACTCCATGGGCGCCCGCCATTTTCCACATTGACTTCCTCTCATCAGAACTCCACCCAGCCGACCAGCCCATCAAATAGCGTCGCTTGCAGGTCGCATGTTCATCAATAAAGGCTTTATTTGGAGGTGTTTTATAGAGTATGCCTCCCAAGCACGCATGCCTAGCAAGCTGCCCGTGTTTTATTTGATATGCCAAATGCTATAATAATTATATTAGGATCATTCTCATGACCCAATATAATGGTTTGAGGCTCTTTATGTTCCCAGTATCAAGTCGATGCCCTTTTGCTCTACAGCATGTGACAGGACATATTGAGATATTACTTCCCGCCTAGCAAATAGATGATTAACGGGAAGATCGCGGATCGCGAATTACAAGTGGAACATCAATTTATTCTTTAAATATCCTTAAAGAGAGAGTTTTTAAAACCTACTGAAATGCATCACAGCACTGTAACGTTTTCACTCAAAGGGCAAGCAAGGTACACCTTTTTGTTTGGACTGGGCTGGAGAAGGGATGAGGAAGCACGCTAGGTGATTCCTGGGAGGCACCTAACTTACAAACAGCCCTTCTGTACAATCAACTCTTGATTTTGTGTTTTTGTTTTATATTTTTTGGCTGACATAAAGTCAAACTGTTAAGATATCCTGAAATGTTTAAGGCTTTATGTAAATACATGGCTTCTGAATGGAGAAAAGGAGCGGGAGCAGTTTATGCTACTGACCACAAGGACGCCAAACAAAGCATCACTCTACTGTTGGAATCCTTCGAACTGTCAGTAATTCCACCATGTCTTCTATATAGCTCCAGATTCCATTATAAGAAGAGTTACAAAAGTACAGAACTCTGGGATGTGTTTTTACTTGTATTTCAACGAGCATTTCTTTTTTTCTTTCTTTTTTTTTTTTTTTTTTTTTTTTGGCTTTTGGGTCACACTCCAGCGATGCTCAGGGGTTACTTCCTGGCTCGGCACTCAGGAATTACTCCTGGCAGGGCTCGGAATATGGGATGCCAGGATTGAACCCGCTGGCATACGGCCACGAGGTAAACGCCTCTACCTGCTGGCTATCATCCGGCCCTCAACGAGTATTTGAACCAAGAAATACTTGTTGACTGAAATTTGAAATTATTGTGGCACACAGCATAATGTAATGGTAAAGTGTTTAAATATTGGTCTGAGACAAAGCAGGTATCCATTTTCAGCTCTATGTCTTGGCATCAATAACTCAATCTCTTCCCAAGTCTTAGTTTCCTCCCTTTTAAAAAATGGCAAATGACAAATAATGCCTTCAACTTCCCTGGCTGTTATGAGAATTAAATTAGAAAATCTTGTTCCAGCACTCAGCAGAGTTCTGACACATGATGCTCAACAAATGGCAGCCTTCAAACGGAAAAACATCAGACAAGGATGTGCTTACACACCAGTACAGAATTTACTAAACAAACTGCTACTGATCTTGCTTTAAACACTAGACCAGTAGTATTGAGAAACAGTGTTTTTACTGAAGACTGAAGGAAACACCTTTTGAAAGCAACAAGCTTTTTAGAATGGCTGGAAAAAAGCACACAGTATTCAGGACTATGAAAATGACTCAGGAACAGAGAAAGGACTCTACAAAATCAGGAAAAAGGGTCAGACTGGAGGACAGAAGCAAGGTCAGATATATACTGATATCTGTTGATATCAGTTTTCAAGGTCATCTCCATTTCCCAAGGAAAACTATGAATCAATTTCTCCTTCCATTTGTATTCCATAGCTCAATAAAATATTAACAGATTGCTATTAGTGTTCTATTTCAACTGTAACATAGTTTTCAACCTTTTAGTGGCCTCCAACCCAAGTAAAACCACTTGGGACTAGGTTAGAGCATGACCACTGGGTTTATGAAGTATGCTCTTTTCTAGTAAAACACACACACACACACACACACACACACACACACACACACACACTGAGCTTCAAAGAACTTCTTGATAAGCAAACATTTGGCCTATCCTTATTTCAACAAATTTGCATTCAGACATAGGAGACAATATTTAAATATAAAAGCTTAATTCAAAATAACATAATTTAGTGCAAAATAAGTGGAACAGTTACACCTGATATAGTAGCTTAAAATATTAAAGTGGGGCAAGAGAAAGGCCTGAACACAGGCAAGAAAGCAAAACGTGAAGAGCATGAGGAATCTCAGCCCAGTTTCTCGCGGTTTGTTCAAGTTGGAAAACATGATCCAAATAGACTTGCTACTGATATTTCCAAGAGTTTGTCTTTAACACTTAAAAGCACTAGAAGTTTATTATAGGCAAAGTAGTACCATGATTTTATAAAGATTAATGTGCTATTAAGAATGTAAAGTAAAGGTCAAAAAAAAATAGAAACCCACATCAATCATCTGCCTATGACGAGAAAGGTTACTGGCAACACAAACAGGAAACAGCCGCCCAAACAAATGTTTAAATGTTGGGCAACTGATGGCAGAAAAAGAAGTATGTAAAAAGATGAGAAAGAAGGATTGAAACAGAATTCTTATACTCCATCCAGTATGAATTGAAAGTAAAAAAAAACATGACCCAGCAGTTTCCATCAAAATCTGGGATCACTGTAAATTACTCTTTCATTCTTGGAAAATGTGTAACAAACTATCCCCAAACAGAGGATTCTCATGACAAAAGCCTTACTCAGGCAATCAATGAGCTTAGGGTCCAAATAACCTTATCTCTTCTAAACACAACACTGAATTCAGAAGTCACATTTCAGTCCAGTGATCAGTGAGGGATCTTTCAAGATTAAAAATAAAGCTGTCTCTGCAAATAACATCAAAATGTTTTTCAATAATAATCGTATTTAAGAAAATGGAAGTAGGCAGCTAGGGCTTCCCTCTGAACCATATATGTGCCGGATAATGGGTTTATGTTAACAATCTCTGTTTCATATTATCATCAATTAAAATTCATAGTGAGGTTTTAAATTTAAAATTCTTTTCATGTATTTAACATTTATGACTACTTATTTCTAGATGCAGCTTTATTGTATATAAAAGACAGGGAGAATCGATCACATCCTCAACTGCATTGGTCAGTAAAATTTAAGAATATGCTCATGTGTGGCCATAAAGTGGCCATGCATTACATCAAACTAGTAGAAACCAACCATGTTCTAGAAACTCAGAAAGTAAATTCAAAACAGAATTTCGACTAGATTATCCCATAACAACAAGAGGGAATAAAATGATTTATCAACAACATTGCCAAGGAATATGCTTTAATGGTCAATATAATTAGTGCCAGCTGAGGGAGCAGACATGGGGTTGGGGCGGGTGAAATGAGGGTCTTGGGTGAAAAATCTGGTATGGAGTTGTGTCAAGTATGAATATTTTCTAATATCAACTGTATTATGAAAATCTTGTTACTTGTAAATTATAGTGTTTCTCGGCAAAGGAAAAAAGAAAAAAGAGTATGCCTCAAGGCCTTATTATATTAGTGTGATTAATAATGATATACTTAGGGCTTTAAAATATTATAGTTCTGACCTGAAACTAGTAAAATAACGATCCTTTACCCTCTTAAACAGTTAATCAGTCTTTTTGAAATATAACATTGTTATCAAGATCAGAAAACCCTACGGACAATCTGTTAATAAACTCACCACTTAACTCAATCCACCAACATTTATTAAGCATTTATTATGTGCTAGGCCAGTTGAAGTGGAAAGCATAAAAAAGTCTGGATTCAAAGAGTTAAATATTTCCCGCTTGTCCACCTTTCTCCAAGAACCACAAACCCAGGATTTTGCTCAAGGTCTCCTAGACAGAATTTCATGATTCTAGAGGAAGACATCATTAATCATACATCACCCAGGTTACACACATCAGTATGGCTCCAAACAGTTTTGTACTGACTAAAAAGCCTTTGAAGTAGATACAATGTACTGTGGTACACGCGCACTGGGGTTTAGTACTGGACATATATGCCAAGTGTCTTAAAAGCAGATAAGAGAAGTAATCATTTGCTGTGGAAATCTCACAGAAAGGGGCTATGAGGGTAAGTGGAGATGGACAGAGCACGGATAGCAGGTGGTAATAGGGGAAGAGATGTTTGGGTGTAGCCGACAGCAGCTACAGGTGTGGGTAGAGCTGTGGCTGCTGCAAGAGAAGCCCTGAGTAGTGGACTGGCAAAGCAGCGAGGTGAGAACGCAACTGGGAGAGCAGGCCTGGCATATTATTCCTCCACTCATGGATTAGAGAGAATCCAACTCTTCACTGTTTAGAAGAGAAAATATTCAAGAAATGAATTTGGGAGAGTCACTTGATCAGTAATGATCAATAATACGACGATTCGCTCATTCCCACTCTGTAACGATGTTTGCTATCATAAAATAATAAAGTTCCAGATGCTTGGGAAGAATCCAGAACCAAACAAATCTTGGTCAACTCAAACTAAATTCCAAGTGAAGGAACCTATAACTCTGCAGGCAGTGATGAGTTTGCAGATTGATTAAGAAATTTTGAGCTGCAGAGATAACACATAATTATTTAAGTGGTCCCTTTGGGATGCACACTATTCCTTAAGAGAAGCAGAGCATAATTTGACATAGACTCTCCAAACAAGAAATAATGTGAAGATGGAGGTAGTAAGTGGCAAGGCCACATATAAGAAGCTTCTGCACCTCAAAAGAAACAGTGATTGGGCATTGCAGCCTTCTCTCTGGCCATGGTCCACATCGTAAGATCTAGAGATCTCCAAGGAGACCAATAAACTATAGGCATGCTACCAACCCATCCCACATCAGGCAGAACGCAAGAGGGCAATCAGAAGGGGGGAGATAGGTTCCTTTCTCCTGGTCTGCCTCAACAAAGCCCTAAGAGCTGTTATCTATTTGCAATAGCGGTTATTTCCCAGGCTGGATTCCACTGCTTGAAAGAGCCCCATCCATGAGAGAGAAGCTTATTTTTCAAACAGGTATGCAGGTCCCCTGTAGCTGATTCCTCCAGATGTGTGTCTGGAACCAGATTCAGACCCCTCCCATGTAACTGGTAGGTACGCTACCCACTGTATGCATGTGCCCCGGGAATTCCCAAAAACAACAAAATTGTGTGTAGGCACAACCCTACTTGAAAGAATACAGCAGTCATTTCTTATACAGGGGGATCAAATGGCCCAATGGGTCCAGGATGAGATTTAATAACTCCTATAAAACTTATGAATATATTTTTGATGATATTTATCAAACTAGTCTACTCTTGATCACTTGAACCCAATATTCATTGATTTGCCCGAGCCGGCGCCTGCAACATTCCATTGGACCCCATCACGTGCCAATGTAGCCCAATGGCATCCTACTGATAGAATATGAAGAGCCCCTAACTTGCCCTTCAGGGTCTTAACAAGGAAGTCTGACCATCTTGTAGGTGGATGGTCAGCGATCTTTGGGACATACCGTGGGATCCAGTCGGTAATGGTCCTAGTCCAGTGGTTGTCTCCAAATCGCACTTCCATGTCCAGCTCCATCTGATTTTCATTGTCGGCAAACGAGAGAAGCCCTGGGATTTGGAATATGAGTGGAGGTCAGAACTCCGGATTCCTTTCCTCCTCACTTGGAGTGAGGCGTGATATTCTAAGTATAGCTCTTTCGAGTCTCCTCTGGGAGACCCCAAATACATTCTCATCCTGCTTCATAGGGCCCAGGTCCCTGAGGAGACGTTAATGCAGGAGAATAGTGGAGCCAAAGAGATGTGCCCGGAGCCGAGGTTCTTTGTCCTTAGCTATTTCTTAGATGCCTTTAAGGCATTCCATGCCGCTCTCCTCCTCCTGCACAGCCATTTCAGGTCGTTGGTTTTAGGTCGCTCATCATGTTGATTTCTAAACCCAGGTACACATAACTGCTGCATTCAGAGATGTTTGTTCCATTGAGAGTGAATGGGGCCTACCGGAATCCAGTCCATTCTTCATGAACATAGTTTTTTAGATTCAGCTGTAGACCTATCTTCCACATTCACGCTCAAAGTCAGCCAGCATTTGGCTAATGTTTGGTGTTATTAGAACGATGTCATCAGCGTAGCGAGGTGGTGTAGTTGTCGATCATTTCTTCACTCCTATTCCTTCCCATTCTAATTGTTTCATGATGTTCTTTAGCACTGAAGAGTTTTGCAGAAATGGTTCCACCCTGTCGAACCCCTCTTTTACATAATGATCACTTCTTTACAGAATGGTGAGATCCCCTGTAGAACTCAGCATATAGTCAAGTCAAGGATCTTGATGTATTGGGTTTGAAACACCGGTTTGGCCAGGGGCTTCATGACTGCTTCAAGCTCCACAGAATCAAAGGCTTTCAGTAAACCAATGAATGTGATAATAGAGTGGTATCTCGTACTCCCTACAAACCTCGATGAGCTTAGATACTGTGTGGATAAGGTCAATTGTGCTGAATCTCTTTCCCTGCTTGCTCGCATGGTAGTCCGTCATCTAGTGTTCTGCTAAACCTTTTGAGATGACCTGTAAACACCCTCGCCAAACCTGACAGACATTCGCAGATGAAGCCAAAGTTGCCGATGTCGTGAATGTCTCCTTCCTATTGAACATGGCAGAACTGTCCTGGGTTGGTTTTCCATTGGGAGGGCACCTTCCACTGGACAGGTAGCGGGTGAAGAGTCGAGAGCTAGTGTATTGATGAGTACCGAAGGCAGATTCTTTCAGGTGTCTCCGAACTGACTTTGTCTGGGCCTAAAAGCTGTTCCTCTTTACCGACAAGATGATGTCGGATTTCAGAAGGGAGAAGGTTGGAAATGATATATCCATCCTGTGGAATTTGGTATGTGGGCAGGTGGATGTATTAATAAAGAGATTTGAGTAGAAGTCATGGATAATCTTCTCCATTTCCTTTCCTGGAAGATTTGATAGATACATCAGGCGCCGGAGGGCAGTGATCTTGTTGGTCTTATAGTTGGCAAAGGACAGGAGGGCAGTGCAAATGCTTTCCTGGTTTCTATTTCTGCATCTTCCAGTATTTCTGCTCTTCTGTCTT